>LPNX010365366.1:0-145844 GCA_001517045.1 Pseudotsuga menziesii
ATATAATCTTGTACTTTTAAAATAAATTAAATTCATGAATGATATTTATATGAAAAATATATGTTAGTTATGCATATAAATTAAATTCATTTTTGTTTAATTATATTTACAAGTTCAAGACAAAATAAATGCTAAAGGACAATAAATTTTTGGGAATTTACAATGAATCTTAGTCACATCATTGTAGAGTTATTTTATTAATTTTATTTATAGTCAATTTAGAAAAGTAACTCAACCATGGTTATTTATATTGTGCATAAAAAGTAGTGTAGGAGGTGAGTTGTCATATATACCTACCCCATAAAACCCCTAACTCATAATATTTTAATATATTTTATATTTTTGTAGTACATCTCTTAGGAGGCCCATTTTTTACCTCAAATTCTCTTTAATCAGTGACTGGTCCTTACTCAATCCTAATCTAATAGGCTTTTAAAAATCGCCTGTTGCTCATCCTGAGCCACCTCATTAATTCTGTTAGCTAAAGCTTAGTTTTCTGATGTTGTTCACACTTCTGATTGCTTCTCTGGTTGCACTATTGTTGTTAACTTCTGCAGCGCTGCCTCTGCAATCGCGACCTTCTACTTCATTTCTGCTTCCTTGGTCTAAATTTCTTCTTCCATCTACTCATTGAGAGTTAACTTCAAGGTTTTTGTGTATTCCTCAGTAAAATTCCTTAACTTTCCCCTGCACCTATGCAAATTGTTCTACAATCTGAACGACTTCATCTTGTAATGGCTCTATCTTGTTGGCTAACTTTTGTCGCTCATATTGGATCTTGCTTACTTCCCATTTGTTGGTTTATGTACTCTCTCATCTTGGCCATTTTCTCCACAACTGGTAGGGTAGTCAAACTAAGGCGCATATTCTTCTTTGTCTCTTATGGAGGTTGAAATTTGATGTACGTTCTTCAATTGTTCATCTGCGACCAATTGTGCCCATAGATGAGTAATTTCTTCATGTAACTTTTCACATTTTAACTGTAAGGTCCTAATATTACCTATTGCAATATTCACTCGTTCTTGTATGTGTTCATACTTTTCTCTAACATCTGGTGGTGTCTCTTGATATTTCTTCGCTGCAAGATCCTCCATATTAGTGTAGAATCATTGGATGGATTCTCCTATCTTCATCACCTTCCCTTTTGAAGCGACATCCTTTTCTATATGTACATATAGTAGTGTGCTACATACTTCTTCGGCTGCCTTCTACACTCTTGAGTTCTTTTGTTGCATTTACTCTACTTCCTTCTTCAACTTATCATTCTTTATGGCTGCCTCTTCTGCTTCCTTCTATAATTTTGCTTCCTTCTGCATAGTTTCTTCTTTCTCTTTTCAAATTTTATGACATTCCTCCTCTAATGCTTCCTTTTCATATAGGTTTTTATACTACTCTATTGTGGTTGCCACATGTGGCCCTCGTATTTCTTGCATGATGGATGTATGCAATGTATGTAGCTCATCCATAGGTAAGCATGACTAGACTATTTCTACAGGACTTATTGTAAACATTGTCTCCTGCATCTCTTGTGTGGAAAATACAATGCTCCCGCCTAAATTTTCAATCCTTGTTGTGGATCTGTTGCAATCTGCATTTGTTTAGCTAAGTGTGTTTGCATGTTTCTCTACCCTTATTCTTTCTTAGTCATCATCAACAACTGCTTTATTTTCAAAAACTCTTTGACTTTGATGAATATCTCCTCTTGTTTGGTCTTTCTTAGTCACCGTCAACAACTGCTTCATTTTCACAAACTCTTCTTTGACTTTGATGAACATCTCATCCTGTTTGGTCGCCAAATCTTCCATTTCCTCTTTTGTGGCTACCTTCTCCATGATCTCCTTAGTGGCATTCTTGACCTCCCATCCAATCTGATCCACATCATATTTTCTAACAACTCAATTGAGATAGGGTTAGATGTCTTCTTCTTCCTCCTCAATGATACCTCCAATTGGTCATTTTCTAGTCTTTTCTTTGTAAGTGCAGTATACTATGTGGTTCTAGGAATTATTTTTACACTTTTGGTATCCTCTTTCATGGACTGACTCTGTAGTGGACTATTTTATTGTTGCTTAGGTGTCTATTGTTGCATGGCTTCTTCTTCTTATATTAATGGAATTTTCTATGCTGGATCTCAATCATTCACAATTTGACCAATGTCAACCTATGAAGGCCTACACATTTTAGCTAACCATTACTTTTGTGGATCCCTTTTGGATTGTATATAGATATGATGCATCCATGCCTTCAAGCACACAATCCCCTTATATGTATCAATTATCTATGGATGTATGCATGGTATCCCTTAGATGATATGTCCAATGTCCTCCTTATATAGAAATAACTCAATGTCATTATTAATTTGTCTGCACTTGTTTTCTGTAAACCATAAGTTTGCATATCTTTCCACTAAAAAGGGATTCATGTTCTTATCAAAGAAATGGCTATCGACTGGATCCTTCCATCCCACCAGTGTAATGCATATTAGTAGAGAAGTGTAATGAAAATATGTACCTTTCTCTTGTGCTTCCTAGAATTCGGTCAAAAAATCGTTTCGAAGGAATACCGACCAATTCATTTGCACTCCCTCCATGCACCGTGTTGCAGCTCCAATAATTGTTGCTATGCCTTGGTTTATATAATTGTTGCGGGTGTGATGGTCTATATATACGCAAATTACAACTATCAATCTTCCTTCGCTCTGAGCTTCACTCTCTATTGTGTGCTCTATGAATGATGTCTTATGCAATCGCTCATGGTCATAGTAATAATTTTTCAATCACTTGCATGAGAATTTTGGCGCCACTTGTCATCTTAATTTCCTTAGATTCGCCATTATTTCCCTCAAATTTATCTAGATTTTCCTTATATTTTCCTTGATTGAGTCAAAATCCATCCAACTTTCAATTTGTCACCATTGATTTCCTCATTAACATTGATGCGTCTTGGTCCTAATATGAATTTTTCAGTCTTTAATGATTCCCGTGTATTTTCTTGTAGTGTGTTGCGGTCCCTTTCTACTCACAACTTCTTCTTCTATATGTAGCTACATCTTTTTTTTTCCTTTATGTTCTTACGTATTTTCTTTATTTTTATCTTCTCTCTATCCTTTCTTTTCCTTTACCTTCTTTTCTATTCTTCCCCTCTTTCCTTCTCATATATTATTATTATTTTCATATTCTTATTCTCAGTGCATGGAATACTAGCTATCCTGTACAGTTTCAGTAGGCTTCCATTGACAAGTCCTTCTTTAATTTCTCCATCACAATCGAACAACCCCTCCATCTGTGACAAAATTTATAATATAGGCTCCTAATCAATGTATTATAAACTTACCACGATGTTTTTGGAACTTACTGTCATACAATAACACTAAATCTCCTCTTTGGAATTACTTCTACTTAATGCTCTTGTCATGCCATGCTTTCTCACGTGATTTTTGCACAAGTTGATGATATCCCGTGACAAAACAGTCTTCTTCTAGTGGCATCAGGTCTTCCAGTATTTTCTCTGCCATATTTCTATCTGTCAGTCCTGTCATCAATGCGATGTGAAAAATAGGTACATTGAATTCCATAGGCATCACTTCTTGTCTATTTACTAATATAAAATGTGTATGTCTAGTAAACTTCTTGCTTATAGTTTTATAATCCCATTGTACTACAGGAATACTTAGATCCCAATAATCTCTGTTAACATTACAAATATTTGTCAGTGTAGACTCCAATATTTTGTTGAAATATTATACTATCCCATTTACTTGAGGATGATATGGTGTACTCTTATGATGGCATATCTTAAATTTTGTGACTAGTGCATCAATTGTCTTATTCAGAAAGTGAGTACCCTGGTCACTAATGAGGATTCTTGGATATCCAAATCTTGTTACCTCATTCTCAACTTGAATCGTGCAATGGTATCTGCGCTGCTGTCTTTGATTGGTTCTACTTCGATCCATCTAGTTGAATAGTCTTTCGTAGTAATGATGTATCTAGCTCCTAATCTATTTGCTAGGGGATTAATAGGTCCAAAAAAGTCTATTTCCAATTTCTCAAAGGGTTGTAAAGTAATCTATGGGACTAATGGAATCTCATATCTACTTGAGGTTTTTCCAACTCTTTGACATATATCACAGGCCTGACATTATTCTTTAGCATCTCTATCCACTGTGGGCCACCAGAGTCCTACGTACAAGAGATTATGTGTTGTTGCTTTTCCTATATAGTGTCCTCCTACAACTCCTTCATGATATTTAGCCAATATAATAGGTATTTCATGTGATAACACACATCTTCTCAATATCCCATCTGCACCTAACGTATACAAGCTTCCTGCAATCAATTGATAATCAACTGCTTTCACTACTACTTGTTTCTTTTGTGTGTCTGTATATTCTAATGGAGTTGTTCCAATGCTAAAAACTACACAATTTCTGTGAAATAATCATCTACCATGTTTACTACAAGTAGATGTGCATCAGGAAATTTATCATCCAAATTCTCAGTATCTTCTCCTAGGGTCAATCACGACAAGTTGGAGGATTAGCTAGTAGAAGCCAAACTTGGTGGACTAGGATGACAAATATGAAGTAGCTTATGGAGCCTAAAAGGAAGGTCATAAACATTAATATGGAAACCTATTTCATTGAATATAACCACTTAACCCTAGAAGTGATGAAGACAATGAGCTTAAATAGAGGAAATGAAGAAATCAATATACATAACCATATCAATGTACTAGAGGATAAGAATAATTGTATGTGGAACACTCTGAGGGAAGTGAGCCAAAATTCCCATAATCACTACCTCAATGTGAACACCCTAAAGCATCATGTTGAAGCTTACCTCCCCACGATACTCATAAAGAAGCCTTCCGTAAATGAACATACCAAAGAAAGTTTCATAACATTTTTCAAGATAGTCGAAGAGACAATGAAGATTTCATTGCCTACCTTTGAAAATGATAACACTTTTGAAATTTCGTGTTGAGGGTTCTTGCTAACACTGAAAATATTTTTTAATATTAGTTGACCATCCAACTTGAGATGAGTTAAACACTATGGTTGACAAATTTTGTGGCTAGTTTTGAACCCTTTTTGAAGCCAACAAAAATCAATATTTGTGGCTAGTTTTGAACCCTTTTTGAAGCCAACAAAGATTTAGAGTCTCATATGTAATAGTTTTTAACTCCACATTGTTGAATATACAACATTAGGAGTCATTCTCAGGACTTGTGAGTAATATCATGTTGGACTTGTGAGTAATATCAAGTCATATATATCCTCAAATGATTGCGGTGGTGATGTTGTATTGTAAAGTCTTACGAGTAATATCAAGACTCAAGTCTTGTGAGTAATATCAAGACCGTAGACTTGTGAGTAATATCAAGTCGGAATTATGAGTAATATCAAGTCACGATTCTCATAATGGTTGCATGAGAATGATGCACTCCAGTTATAGAAGTGAAATGCTTTTACGTTTAAGCATAAATGTTATGTGATATATTACTAACCATGGTCATTAAAGATCGATAAATCTATTAAGTCTCCTCTAGAGTGAATTACTTTAGCATTTGACAATATGGTCTGAGAGAGATATAGTATGATCAGAGCATGTGAGAATTATTCTGAGTATAGTGTGATAAGATAGATAAATACAATTAACACATATTGAACACGCACAAAGATAAAAGTTAAAGAGATCATGAGAAAAAGAGAATTTGAATTCCCCATGCAGATGACTGGATGAAATCACGTTATAAAGTTGTAGTTATAAAGCTTCAATTAAATATGAATGACTCAATCAACGCTTCAGTTAAAACATCAGTTGAAATATTAATGTATGCAATTAGTTAATTAAAGAAGAGCTCAATGATCACTCCAGTGTAAATCAATAAACATGATTAAGTTAATAATATTTAACTAAGTGTTAAGAAATAAGGACTAGTTAACTAAAGTATTTATACCTTAGTTAAACTAAACGATGACACTTAAGTTAATCAAAAGACAACACTTCAGTTATAAAGTGTTTGCATGACGATACTTGAGTTAAAGCACTATGACACTTATGTTAGCTTGTTAACTAAGTGATCTAACATTCAATTAGATGTTGAGTTTATTTCAATGTCAATTAATCCTTAGTTAATGTGAAAGATGAAAGGAATGGTGACCTAGTCGTGCATGATGAAGATTTCAATGTAAGGAATTATTATTCTATAAAGGAAATTCAAAATTGTAATGCATGGGTGCATCATTCTCATGCAACCATTTGCCCTATTTTGCATGGAAGTGTTTTGGGCTTGTTATTAATGTTCTAGGAACATGGAAAGTTGACGTGATAGCGTATCTCTCTTCTCTATTAGCTAGTGCCCAAGGTGCCGAAAGCAATTTTATATCTTTGTAAAATTCATTCTCTCCGAACTATCATATTATACTCTGAAGAATCGCTTAGTAGGATTTTTATCCTCATTATTATGAGGGTTTTCCCAGGGTACATCTTGTTTTGTGGATGAATGAATTATGTGATTGAATGTTCCATTGATTAAATTGTTCAATATATATGCAATTAAAAGTTTTAAAGTTCAAATATCTTCATATTTTCTCAAAAATTAACATGGTATCAGAGCATAGGGTGTGAAGGAGCTTAGATTTGTGCAACAAACTAAAGCTTACGTAGATCCTCAGGAGTTAAGCAAAGTTTTGAAGAGCAATGGAATTGATATTCGTTCGACTGTAATACCATCTTAAGGGTACTTGCAATTTCAACACATGGAAGGATAGGGTATTGAACATATTGGAGGAACATGACCTAGATGGGTTCGTGTCCATAGTGGTGGAGGAGCCTACATCATCAACTTCAAGAAGAACTAATAATATGCCAAATGGATCATCTATGATTTGGTAAAGGACAATCTAATACTTGTGATCATTATGAGAAGAAGGCCCTAAGTCAAAAGAGGGTTTTTAAGAATAAGCTCCAGAACTTAAAGATGGAGAAGAGAGAGACTGTGGAATATTTCTTCACCAATATCTCTTAGGTGAGAGATCATCTTGCTAGTATTGGAGTAGTTGCAGATAAGATGATCTTCTCCAAAATGCTATTGATGGTCTCCCATTCGCATGGGAGACATTCTTGGATGCAGTAAATGAATGAGAGGAGAAACCTATCTTCAATAGGTTGTGGTATGATTTCCTCCAAGAGGAGGGGAAAATCTAGATCAAGTTGGTATGCACCAAGGAAGAAAATATTTCCATCATGGTAGGAAAGAAAGGGAGGAAACCTTTTTCTCCAAAGAAGTTCTTTCATTCAAAGAAGAAAGAGTCCAATAAATATTTTGAAAATACAAAGGTTTGGTGCCACTATTGTCAAAAGAAGGGCCATTCTGCAAGAGAGTAAAGCACACAGAAGAATAATAAATAAAGGTTTTATGCATCTACCGCGGTAGAAGAAGAAAATTCTCGGAGGTACTCATTTGAGGAAAAAGAAGATGATCATCAGAAGGAGTATTTCCTGTAGTGCAGAAGGGAATTCACTCCAATTTGCACGGGACCCTAATTTCCCATGAAGAGACTAGATACCTCATGCATGCACTCAAATTTGCAAGTAGATCAAGACCGAGGGACTCCAGTAATCTCCACAAGGAAGTAGAGATCAAAATGGAGCCCAAACAAAACAATAAAAGATAATTATTTGTTTTTATTATTTTATAAATTATATATAAGGGGTTTTGAATGTGTTTCATTATTGTTATAAATAGAGATTTGTATTCCTAGAATTATGAATGATGTTATGGTATACCATGATTAAAACAGATATTATAATATTTTTTTATCGGCAAATAGTAAAATTCATGAAGTGCATGTTATGATTAATTAAAGAAGAATATAGGGTTGCATAAACATTACAAGAGATTAGAATGGGGTTATGGTGAAAAATTGGTTAATATATGTACATGATTGTGTGAATCATTTTCAGTACATTGAAGTATTCATGTGAATAAATTTCAAGGTCATGCAATGTTTCTAACCATTAGAATAAATTTGACTTGTAGGGAAAAATCATATGCTCTGACCTACAAGTAGGGAATGACATGCATTGAATGTTGATTCTTTCTGATGGTTGATCCTGAAAGAGAGATGGTTGCTCTGAAGAGGGAAGCTTCTAGGAGCATATCAGGAGGTTCCTATGTTTCTATGGGAAGTATCCATAATATAAGCTCTAATACTATTCTAGAAGATGAGAATACTTCTTAAGATATTTATTTATCATGTATACATTCAAGTTTCAAAATAGCTTTAGTATGTTTCATACATAGATGAGCATGAGACTCCTTGATGGAGGACACAGATTATGATTCTCACATCTTGATAGTGGGAGGGAGAAGCTAGATTCACTATCTCGTGAAGAACCACTGAAACTAGTTGATGTAACTCCTCTTAAGAGGATACCTGTGCAATTCTCATAATTCAGAAGGAAGCACACAATATTCAATAATATTGACATGATTATTGGGATTATAAGTGTGGCAAAAACCGTATAAGATTTTCCTCAATTAAGGAAAATATGTAGTAGAGAGTCTGAAGAGATTAAGGATGATGGAAATTGAGTCCATTTCCACACATACGATGATGAATTTGAAGATGACTCTTCTTCATATTTGGACGATCTCAAAGATGATTGAGATGTACTTGGTTAGCACCAGGATGGATAGAATGCTTTGCAGTCATTACATAGTCATGCGCATCAAAGCATGTGTTACGGTACCTACAAGGTATGAGTGGATATGGACTCAAATATGTCTCGAACAATAAAATAAAATTTCAAGGATATATGGATTCCTACTAGTGTAGTGAACAAGAAAGACCACATTAAATATGTTGCTCCAGATAGAGCATATTATGAAGTAGTAAACCTTTAAAAGGTTCCTAGTAAGTTATATATGAGACATGGTGCAAAAAGGAGCATTGTAACTCTAGTAAACATCCAGAGATGAGAAATCATTTCCAGCATACTTACTAAGCCTTTGTCCAATAAATGTTGAGTAATTATGGGATAAGCTTAGCATAGTACATAATAACTCCTCTAGTTGAAGAGGGAGTATTGATGTGTCTCCATAGGCAACAACTGATAAAATCCTCACCAGTTAGTCATGGGATATATGACTCATGAGTTCTCCCCACCAATTAGTCATGCAGTGGTACATGAATCAGAAAACCAGGAATTGTGGTATCTCTTGTGCAGTGAATCAAAATGTGTAGATACATAGTCAAGGTTTCCAATAGTTTTAGAGACTCGGGAAGAGTTATAGTTTGGAATGTTGGGGAGTATTCAAACCTCTTGGAGAGGAACTAGTGGGGTACTGTGGTATAATAAAAAAAGAAATGAAACCACTAATTTGGAAGTGTTCAAGCCTTGAGAACATCACAAAGAATGGAAATCTCATAGTAAACTTCTCTAGGGAGTACAATATTATAGTATTCAAGAAAGCAGATAGAAAGTGTTGAAGATTAAAAAAGGAAAGATGTGATTTATTTTCTTTTGCAAAGATATTACACATTTAAAAGTGTTGTAAAATTTTGTATATGATGGATTTTAAATCAATAGTTTCTAGTTTAGGGAAAATACATCCGGGTGGGATCTAGATGATGCTACCATGAATAAGTAGCTTATTGGTCTCTTAATGTGTAGTGGACCTGTTGTATTTTATGTTTACTGCTAAGCATATTATTAGGTACCGTTGAGGTACAATTGTGGCTAGTGGTACACAAGCAAAAGTATTTTGTGAATAGTACTACCTGCCGTAAAACAGAGTAGCTGCGAAAGTAGCTTGCGGAGTTGTTCGGTAAAAGATTGAGTATATAGATTTATGAAAACCCTGTGTTTTGTGATAAAACACATTGATATGAAGTTTCACTTCATTGGAGACATGGTCCATTAAGGTAAATAATTCATTACATTGCTACTAAAGAGAAGATTGCAAGAATGAGAATATGTTAACAAAGCCTCCATGTGTGACGAAGTCCAGGTACTTCCAAGACAAGATTGGTATGGAATAGAATGTATGGTATGGTAGAGAATGCCTCCCTCGCTGAAAGGGATAGTTGAATATATAGCATCAGAAGTCATTCTATGAAATTGTGAGTAATATCAAGTCCTATATATCCTCAAATGATTGAGGTGGTGATTTTGTATTGTAAAGTCTTGTGAGAAATATCAAGACTAAAGTCTTGTGATTAATATCAAGACTGTATACTTGTGAGTAATATCAATTCTAACTTGTGAGTAATAACAAGCCGTGATTCTCATAGAAGGTACCCTATGAGGTGGGACTCCAGTTATAGCGGTCAAATTATTTTCATGTTGAAGCGTAAATGTTATATGATATATTACTATCCATGGTCACTCAAGATGGATAAAACTATTATGTCCCCTATATAGGCTAACCACCTCTAGAGTGAATTACTTTAGGATATGACTATATGGCCCGAGAGTAATCTAGTATGATCATAGCATGTGAAAATTATTCTAAGTATAGTGTGATATGATAAATAAATCAAGTTAACCCATATTAACCATGCATAAAGATAAAGAGATAAAGAGATAATGAGAAATAGATAATTTAAATTGCCCATGCATATGACTGGTTGAACTCAAGTTATAAAGTTTCAGTTAAATGTGAATGCCTCAGTTAGTGCTTCAATTCAAATATTAATGTATGCAATTAGTTGAGTAGAAAAGAGCTCAGTGATCACTCTAGTGTAAATCAATCAACGTGATTCAATTAAAAATAGTTAACTAAGTGTTAAGAAAGAATGATTAGTTAACTAAAGTATTTATACTTTATTTAAACTAAAAGATGACACTTAAGTTAATCAAAAGATGACACTTCAGTTATAAAGTGGTTGCATGATGACACTTCAGTTAAAGCATTGTAGCACTTGTGTTAGGCTATTAACTAAGTGATCTAACATTCAGTTAATTGTTGAGTTCACTACGACATCAGTTAAGCCTTAGTTAATATCAATGATGAAAATCATGGCACATTAGTTGTGCATGACGAAGATTTCAATGCAAGGAATTATTATTCCAGAAAGGAAATTCGAAATTGTAATGCATGGGTGCATAATTCTCATGCAACCATTCACCCTAGTTTGCATGGGAGTGTTTCAGGCTTTTTATTAATGTGTTGGGCACATATAAAGTTGATACAGTAGATCTCTCTCCTTTATTTCTCAGTTTTCTCTCTTATCTAGCACCCAAGGAGCCAAAAGCAATATGTTATCTTTGTAAAAGACATTTCCTCCAATCTATCATATTATACTCTGAAGAATTGTTGGGTTTTTCATCTTCATTATTTTGAGTGGTTTCCCAGGGTACATATTATGTTGTGGATGAATGATTTGTGTGATTGAGTGTTCCATTGATTCTATTGTTCAATACCTTTGCAATTAAAAAGTTTTAAAGTTCAAATTTCTTCATATTTGCTCAAAAATAAACACACCTAAGCTTGAGTATGCAAACTACAACAAGTGAAGAAGGAAACCATGGAAGCTTGAGTTTAAAAATATCTTTGAGTGTCTACACATAAATTCTTTTTCCATAGAAGCACTAGCCTTAGGAATCATGTGAAAGGACACTAAAGGTGCATGGTCAATTGAAATTAGTTGATGAAAACTATTTGTTTAGGAATATTCCTAGAATATCCTATTGTTGGAACATAATTCCCATCTAGACCTTGGTTAATACTCCTTGCATAAGTTTCCAAGTGTTTAGTGTAAGTTGTTCCATGTGAAAAAGGTTCTAGTGCCTAGTTTAGTGTCCTGGACCATAGCTTATCCAAATTTGACTAGAGGTTATGCCATAAGATCTTGTTTGTACATAAGTGCCCAAGTTCCTTATTTCTAGGGAGTGAAATTCATGCATTTAATAAGGCTCCCTATTTCCCTGTTTTATGGGATAAGGATGGACCAAGGGAACTAATGCACTGTATTTGGTCAAACTACTCATTAATGGCCACTAACAGGCGCCTAAACCACCTAATGTTCCCTCATGATGGTTCCTTTCACACTTGTTGACTAGCCTAATCACTTATTAGTCCTTTCATGCTCATTGAACGTCATTATGGCCCAATATAGGAGTTACACTTGGCCTTATGTCATTGATGGGTGAATTGGTCCAATCTAAGCCTACCATTTTGTGAGCCAATCATGTTTCCTTGGGCTCTTCAAATTCCCTCCATGGGAGGTTTATATTGCCAGTATTAATTAATAAATCCTCCCTTGACCACCATAGTCTAATTTCCATTTCCTTTCTTATAAGTCTAATGCCACTTCACTAGAGCCACGAGGAACTCATTTGGGGCCACCTACCACATGTTGTGCCAGTTTACATGATTTTGGGAGCTCTGAAGAGAAATCCATATAATTTAGGAAGCCAAACTTAGTTCCACCAGCAATCACTAGTAGTTGACCCTAGTCTATGTTCATTCATGCTACAATCAACCACGGTTAGTTCACCTGTAGTCATCCTAGCACCACTTTTCCCCGATTTGAGGAAGTTGGGCACCTTTGCTCACCTAAATCAGTAAGTTGATTGAATGCAAAGTGATTTATTCATATGGAGTTGCATTAGTGAGTCTCTAGTGGTGTTTTCCCATAGTTAGAGTTCACTGGAGTCAGTCAAAGTTGGTGAATTTGAATCCTATCTATGGCATTCAAATTCGGGCCTATTGTAACACCATTGTATTACACACATGTTAATGATATTGGATGTAATGTTATGCTGACAAATTTGGTCTCTTGGTTGTTCAATTGTGCCATGAATGTTTGATCAGTGTATACCGAATTCTTCTTTTCTCCTTCATCCTTCTTTCAAAAGTGAATTCATTCAGGCCTGAATATCCTAAGCTTTGCAAAATTAAACATGGTATCTGAGCAAGTATTCAGGCCAACTTCAAACCTAGGAAACTTCCATTGATGCACTAGAAGTAATTGGGCTCCACATAATTATTGGTATTATCGCATTGCTCCCTATGGATTCTGTCCGGGGAAGTCTAGCCAAGTGTGATGCACCCAAAGAAAGTACACATGTCGAAGTGGAGAGTGTTTGAATTGGTTTGATTTCAAATTGAAGTGTTTTTGCATTGTTTTTGCAAGTAAATCAAATAATTTTGAAGAATTAGTTGTTCCTTGAAGCTGTAAGATGGAGAATTCAGAATATTTGACTCCCAGGATCCTCACACCCTTCAACTATCTTGATTGGAGGGATGATATGCAAATAGTATTGCGCAATAAGGGTCTGTACTGGGTCACCATGGGAAGAGAGGTTGAATCCCAACAACCTCTTGAAAATTTGAAGTATATGGACAAGATGGATGAAACATTTGGATTCATGTGCATCCACGTCTCCAAGGATTTACTCTTCCATCTTGAGAGACTAAAAACTCCAAAGGAAGTATGGGAGAAGCTAAAATCCTTGTTTGGAAACTAGGATGATCTGAGGGGCAATATTCTGGAGTATGAGATGATAGCACTACAACCCAACAAATTCGAAACTATACAACACTTCTCAAAATCCAAATCCCTTGTCATGCAATGAAAGTAGTACACGATTGATAAGAAGGATGATCAATTGGTGCTCTCAATTCTAAGCAAACTTGGCCCAAAATTCTCAGTGTTCATATCCACTTTTCACTCCAAGAGACTAAAAAATACTCATTGGAGAATGCCATATCTTGATTCCTTCATATAATCTCTTATTTAGGAACAATACAAGATGGTACAGATGGGAGCCCTTAGAGCCTCCACAAACCAGGCTCTCTTGGTTGGGGAGACAAAGAATGTGTAAGAAAGGAGGAAACAAAAAGGAAAGGAGAAGAAGAACATTGAATTCAAACCTAAGGAATATTTTGATCCATCAGATGAAGCCTCGGTCTCTAAGAAGGACAAACATCAGAGGTTTGACAAGGGAAAGTGATCTTATTGCAAGAAAGGAAACCATACAAAGAAAGGTTGTATGAATAATACCTTAGATCATATGTCAAGGCTCCTTGAACAACATAATATTTCCCTACCTAAAGGTGCAAAAAAGGCTGAATATAGAGACAAAACTGAAGATCATGACAGATGACATGCACTGAAGGTTGGATTTTCAAAATCTCATGCCTTCCTCATTGATTCAGAGGTGTCCAATCACATGGTTTCATCCAAAGAATCATTCTCTTCATTAAATATTACTGATGGTCTACGTATTCACATGGGAGATGGTGCTCAAATCCAAGCTAAAGGGAAGGGTACAATCAAATTAGAGCATGGAGTGTTCAAGAATGTACTCTATGTGCCCTCCTTAGCTGTAAATTTGTTGTTTGTATATCATATTACTCATACAAGCTCACCAAAGTGAGTTGTATTTGACCCTAACTTAGTAGAGATCACGAATATCTCTATTGGGAAGCTAATAGCGATATGAGTTGCAAACCATGCCTCCAAGTCATATGAATTCTCACACTTTTTTCCATACTTATATCTAGTGCAACCACAACTGCCATTTGAAAGGGAAGGTAAATTCATCATACCTAAACCTTTTTCATATGATAATGCTTCCCTTAATTTTTTAGAATTAGAATACGAAGTAGAATACCAAATTGAATCAGTTTATAAAATTAAAGATGAATTTCAATTGGATTCAGATCCAGATTCAGTCCCTACTCCCAATCCTAGGTCTAAATGGGCTCAAAATGTTATTGAGGTTGTTGGGAACATGAATGGACAGTCATCTGACAAGAGGAGGACAAGATATCAGTTTCAAAATGAGAGCCTTGTGTTATGTCATTCAAATCCACTTCTGCCAGAGAGGTGCTACAAAATCCCAAAGAGATGCTTCATGATGGTAAGGTCTGATCAATAGTTCAGCTCACTAAAGAACAATGAGACATTGGATCATGTGACATGTCACTCTTTCTCCAAAAATAAGAGACAAAATAAAATTTCTACATTACAAATTGGAAGGAAAAATCTACATGGAAAATCCTAATGGGTACACTGATTCTCTCTTGACATGCAAGATGAGGAATCCATTGTATGGGCACATGAAAGGCCCCAAGTCATGGAATCCCAAGTTAAACTCTTCCATACTGTCAAAGAGGTTCGAAAGATGCAAGAATGGCTACAAAAGAAACAACATTCTTCTCTTATATGTCATCAGGTTGGAAGAAGGTGGATAGGTTCACATGTAATGTACCATGAAACTAGTGCACACAAGGACCATCACACTACATTACTACTCCACAGATATGCAAATTGCATAAATATTTTCACAAGGTTTTTACTCAAGAAGAAATTTTATCTTGGTGTAAAGGATTGATTAAGGTTATTGTTCCTGGTTTTCCTGCTTATTTTGAGGGGGGGGATTCCCATGAGGTTTTCCCCATTTCATTGGTTTGTTAAGCAATATTTGTTTTGCATTTAGATTGTATGGGTGACCTTTGGTCTTAGTTTCCAGGGGCTAGGTTTTCCAAGTTAGGATTAAGGGGGGGTGTTAGGATTAATTAATTAATCCTCCCTCGACCACCATAGGCTAACTATCATTTCCTAGCTTAGGAGTTTGATGCCACTTCACTAGTGACATGGGGAACTCATCTAGGGCCACCTACCCCCTATTGCACTAGTTTACATGAGTTTGGGATCTATGGAGAGAAATCACTATAATTTAGGAACCCACACTTAGTCCCACCAGAAGTCACAAGCAATTGACCCTAGCTTATGTTCAACCATGCTCCAATTAGCCACATTTAGTTCACCTTTAGTCATCCCAACACCACTTTTCCCTGATTTGAGGAAGTTGTGCGCCTTTTCTGACCTAAATTAGTCAATTAAGTGAATGTGAAGTGATTTAGTCATCTAGAGTTGCATTAGTGAGTCTCTAGTGGTGTTTTTCCACAGTTAGAGTTCACTAGAGTCGGTCCAATTTGGTGAATTTGAATCCTATATATGGCATTCGAATTCTTCCTATCGCAACACCATTGTATTACAAATAGGTTAATGATAGTGGATGTAATGTTATGCTAACAAATTTGGCCTCTTGGTTGTTCAATTGTGCCATGAATGTTTTATCAATGTATACTGAATTCTTATTTTCTCCTTCAACCTTCTTTCATAAGTGAATTCATTCAGCCCCGAAGATCCCAATATTTGCAAAATTAAACATATATATTGTATTGGTTTTGCTCAATAAGCTTAATGGAAAACAAAGCTCTAGAGTGTTTTTCTCTAGTTTTGTCTCAATATTGTTCTTCTTATATTTTTATGCTATCTCTTGAAATATTCTTAGTGAAGCTGTTATTGAATCTAGATCTAGGTTGGAAATGCACATGATTCATAACATATTGTTGTGATGTTGTGCATTCTAAAATTTTACATGGTATCAGAGCTAGTGTGATTCAAAGCAATTTCCAATTCTTTCTTGAGTGTTTTTGTACATCATTGTCATCACCAAGAAAGCACAGTATGGATCAAAATCAAGCCATTATTATCACACCCTTCAACTACTTCGAATGGAAGGCACACAGGATCATATAGCTTTGAAGTAAGGGTATCTATAGAGTCACCATGGGGATTGAACCTGCGCCAAAAGTTGTTTCCCAGAAAGCTAAGTGGTTCAATAGGCTTGATGAATCTTATGGTTTGCTTTGTCTTTGTGTCTCCTGATATCTCCTATTCCACCTTGAAAATTATTCTACACCAAATGAGGTATGGATCAAGCTTGATTCATTGTTTAGGAAGAAATATGAGATGAGAGGTAATCTATTGGAGAATGAGTTCATCTCATTGAGTCTAAGCAATTTCAAAACCATGGAAGAGTTTATATTAAAGTTCAAGAACCTAGTGCTTCAGCTCAAGAGTGTGGCATTGAGAAGAAAGAGGAGCAGCTAATACTTTTCATTATTTCTAAACTGGGTCCTGAATACTCATTATTTGTGTCTACATTCCATGCTACAAATATTTATGTTCAAAATTGGAGGATGCATTAATATATTTGCTCACCAAGGAGAAAGATAAGCTAGTGAAAATGGGGTCTTTGAGTTTTTCAATGGACCATGTTCTTATTTCTAATGGATCTAGGATTCCCAAAAATTATAAAGCCAAAGGAAAGCAAAAGAAGAAGGAGAAGAAGCATTCAGATGAAGAAAACTCAAGTTCAACTAATGAGGATTTGAAAGCCAAGAAGATGAAGAGCAAGAAAGAGAAGCCCAAGTGTGGTTATTGAAAAGGTTCTGATTATGAGAAATATTATTTCAGAAAGAATATGGACATCATGACCAAGTTTCTTGAAGAAAATAATATTGATGTTCCATATTTTACAAGAAAAGAAGAAGACAAGCTCTCCTTGGAACAAGAAAAATGTAATCATTTGTATACTTTGGGTGCTAGAGTCAAGCCTATTTCTCATGTATATGTTTATGATGTTTCTATTTCTGATTCACATTCTGATATATCAGAACCGGAAACCTCTATCCATTCCTTGGAATAATCTCCAATCAATTCACCAAAGTTTCCTCCCAATACTAGTCATTTTTCACTATTTTTTGGCTTGTCTTCTGAAGGCTCTTTCCAAATCCATTCGAATCCTTCCTATTCTGAATTTGAAGGTGATATGCAGGATGATATGAAGGTTGTGGAATCCTTAATCACATTTTCCCAGCCATTGGATGCCCAAAATACCTTACAACCCCCAAGTTTTCTGGTTGGAAAATCTCATAATTTCATTGTTTCTGATACTGTGCCACTTGTGTATGTTTCTTTTAAGTATTGCACATCATTCATTGGTTGGAAACATGTAATTCAAAATCATGGTACTATTGTTCCACATGCTTGGAACTGATCTCATAACCTATGGTTCAAATGTCAATTCTCCATACCATCCAAGTTCGCTCAACTGTTAGTGTGATCCAGTTTCCCACTCGTTTCCTACTATGGGCCCATTCACTCATGGAGACACTCTACCTATGATATTTTATGCTCTATATGACTCCTATTCTGATATTTCAGAGCCTCATGAGCTCTCTTACAGAGTTAGGAAGGTGTTTCATCAGTTTGGGAAGAAGATGCATGCTTTAATTCATCATATGGCAGCTACACAAGAATATGATTTTGTTGAGTCTTTTGATGCTCTTTGGGAAATAGTTTGAAGAGATATCTTTTCCATTATTGATTATGTATTCAGATCAGAGTATGTTTGCAGCAAGAAGCATTCTTGTGATACTCCTCCATCATCAGATGATGAGTTCCAAGGGGCCTCTCCACATGTTCTTTGTCTACAATACATTGAAGCATTGATGCATAATCATGGCATCCACAACATCTTCACCAAGTATGTCACCAAGAAGTTGTTCATTCAACTCATTCAAGTGAAGAACACGACCTATTGAAGACATTTTGTTCATCTCTGTGCCGTGTCCATTATTGAGGGAGGATTTTCCCCATGTGGTTTTGCCTCTTTCCTCATGTTACATGGACAAATAAATTGTTGTAAAGGGTGACAATAAGCCTTTGTTGCTTGGGCCCTATTTTTGTTTGCTCACTACCATTTTGGCTTAAGGGGGAATTTTGGAACATAGTTCCCATCTAGAACTTGGTTAATACTCCTTACATAAGGTTCCAAGTTTTTAGTGTAAGTTGATCCATGTGAAAAGGGTTCTAGTTCTTAACCTAGTGTCTTGGACCATAATTTGTCCACATTTGACTAGAGGTTATGCTATAAGATCTTGTTTGTCCACAAGTGCTCCCAAGTTCCTTATTCTGGGGAGTCAAATTCATGCATTTAATGAATTTGAAGGGAAGTGTGGGCAAGGGGTGGGGGGTGGGGAGGGGGTGGGCGAAGGGGAGAGTGGGAGGGGGAGAGGGTACAGGGGGGTGGCGGAAAGGAGGAGAGGGAGGGGGAGGGGTAGAGGGGGGACGAGGAGCGGTGCAGAGGGGGAGGAGAGGGGGGGGGGCTAGCGGTGTCACAATTCAGGGAATCACAGCTGCCCAGAAGGGGGTCGAGTGGTGAAGGGATCGGGGTGGAGAGGGGAGAGGGATGGGTAGAGAAGGGGAGGGGGAGGGGGAGGGGGTAGATGGGGACGGGTAGTGGTGGTTTTTGTTTTTAATTTAATTTAATTTTAAAAATTAAAAAAATAGTTTGATTTTTTTTTTAATTTTGTTTTTAAAATTTGTATTTTAAGTTATAAATTTTCATATTTTAATTTTTATTTTCAAGTTTTCATTATTTTTTTATAATTTTAAATAGTTAAGTTTCTTAAGTTTCCATTATTTTGAAATAATGGAAAGCCTTTCTTCCTATTTTTACAAGTTTAAATTGATTGCATTTTTTTATTATTAAAATAACACAAATTTTAATTATTTAATTTTTTTTCAAATTTCAAATTAATTGAATTTATATTTAAAGTATTAATATGAAATGTTTTTCATGAATTACAACTTACATTGTAGTACATGATTTAATAGATTCAATCCTTTAAAAACAATATATTTATTGAGAATACATTGATTTTTTTAAAGTCACAATAACATTGCCACTTTGTGACTCTCGTTACTAAACATAAATGTTTCAATGAGTTGTGATTGTATTATATTGCGATTTCCAAGTTTGTTTAGCAAGTAGGACCAGGGACTTAGCAACCTTGTGGCTCTTGTTGTAAAAATTTACAAAATCCTTAATATATCTTTTAGTAAAGTTATCTTTCATTTAATTTAAATTAAGAAGAAAGATTAAAATTCAAAAATTAAATAAATTAAACATTTCTTTATTAATATAAATAATTAAAAAAACATATTATAATAACACATATAATCACTTTATTCAATTTAAATTTTATAATTTTTTTTAAATTACATCATGGAAGCTTTTAGGTCCAATCTTAGCCCATAGAATAAATTTAGGGTTTTTAAAAATTTAATGGGGTAATTTTTTGTTAAACACCGATTAAGAATGATTATCCCACCTTTTATTTAATTATTTTTAATGAATAGAAGGTTAGCTCCCATCAAAGTTAAAAAGGGAAAGCAAGAAAAACAATTTGGCCTCTCTAAAAACAATTTAAACCTATGTTTGCCTACACAAATCGCTAGACAACTCCCATTCACCCTTGATTTCTAGAGGTGGCAGTTTCCAGGAGCTCTTTTTCCTTCTATCGATCACGAAAATCGACTTCATAGTTATATTCGTAAATATTTTATGGGTTGAATCTTGTTTTGCAAGTTGTTTAATGTCCACATGAGAAGAGTAGTTGATATTTTCTAACAGGTCTTATGGTTACCCATGTACATCTAGGAGTGTTCTGAATATCATCTTCTTAGATCTAGAGTTTGCCCAAGAAACATGGGGATCGTCAAGCTCGCGACTGGCGACACGAAAATAACATTTATGTAGGTGTTTGGGGCATCATTCCTAGGCTTGGAACTTCATTCATAGTCGCATATTTGGGCATATCGGGTTCATGATGTTGTTTATAACCATTGCCATTTTGTTTCTACTTGTGTTTTTGTTCTCCTTTATGGGATAGGCCATGGGTGGAGCAACCTGGAATCCATTGTCTTTGTGAATTCTTTCGTTTGGGATTTGTCAAGTATTTTTACAAGTTTCGTATTTTGTTTATTGAATTTTATGGTTCTCAAAGGATTTTTGTAGGGTTGACATTGTATTTTGTGCTTGGTTAACCTATTGTTGTATCATGAATATTGCTCTTTTAGCAATGGGGAATGCATTAAATCTGGACATATAGAGCTAGAAAAATGGATATGTGAAGCATTAAAGAAGGTATGAAATGCTTAACTCTGTTTTTTGGCTGCCACGCAGAAAGGTGTATATGATGCCATGTTAGAATTGGTGATATTGTGCATTATTTGACTGACTCTCCCTAAATTCACTATGCTAGGACGTCTTGGGATGAATTAATATACTGAAGGCAGGCTGTGAGTTTCTTGATAAGATTCTCCCACACTTGTGATTCATTAAAAACATACCTACATGCACTAGTATTTCTATTTTAAAATGATCTTTGGTAAGGTGTGCACGTAAATGAAGTGTTGGTGGGTTTCTATTTTAAAATGATCTTTGGTAAGGTGTGCATGTAAATGAAGTGTTGGTGGGCCCTTGTAATAGCAACTAGAGTTAAATAAGGATTGAGGTGTTGGTTGGTCTTCATATTAACATTGGTTCTATTTGTAGTGGTGATGAAACTTTTCATTGTTGTTTTCTAAAAATATTGAAGAGAGCTACCAAATTAAGATTTATATCCTATTTAATGTATTTGGTATATTTTTATTGTTACTATATATATCATTTTAAACGGTTTAAAAAATTATATGAAGATTCAACCATTTATTATACATAAAATAATTTAAAAAATTCTTACACAAATACACAATTTGTTTTTTATTTTATTTTATTTTTTAAAAACTTACATACAAATATAATTCATAATCATGTATTTGTTTATTTTATTTTATTTTTTAAAAACTTACATACAAATATAATTCATAATCATTAAGTTATAATTTAGTTTGAGATGTTCAAACACAATTACACGTCATTTAGAAAATGTTCAAACACATTTACATATAGTTTAAAATTATTAAGCTATTTTGACATGTTCAAAAGCACATGATTTAGTTAAATATAATTTAGAATTATTAGTCTATTTCGACCAGGATTCAAATTTGAAGCCTTCAGAGCCCTTCAAAGGCCATTTTAAACGTCATAGAAGGCCGCAAGGAATTTTACCATGCAACAAAAATTTAGTTTCATTTCTAGCACTTCAATAATGAAATTGAGTAAGCCTCGATAAATTTGCAACAGAAGGGCAACTACAAAATTTGCCTATCCAGGGATTCAATGGACTATGGGAGAGTCACGACTCACAGTCTTCCCAAGTGCCCTTGAATAGTCGGATCATGGATGAGGATCTTAGTCCCAATCGACGCGGACCACGGTGGGCCGCTAGGATGCCTAGTGCCAAGTTCAAGTCAGTGATTCAGGATTGTGACTCACAATTCGATGTTCACTTTCAAAGCATTGAATGGCATTAGAATGCATTACTAATTCACCAACTTCATTAAATCTTGGTATGAGATGATGCCACCTGCCAACTCGATTTTCTATCTGTCATCTTATTGTTCACCGAGTCACGTGATCTCACAACTTACAAGTCACTTGAGTATTTGAGTATATGATGTGAAAATAAATACTCATATGAGTCATATCTATGGATGGTGAATTGGTTTGATAACCCTCCATTGTCAAGGCTCCGTAAGGAAAAACTAATGGTATTGTTTTTTGGGTTACAACTTAGAAGTTGCAATTTACAATGCCTTGAGTAATCTTTGCTAGATTTGAACCTAACCTGGTCCAATGGGTATGTAAGTTTCTAGACTAGGGTTTCACCCACTGCTAGACATTTCTATTATGACCACCACAAGATTGGGATGACGGATATTTGGTAGCAGGATAGCAGCATGCCGCCCTTTGTTTGTGCTCATGAATCATATCCTATACTAGTTAGTCCAGGATTCTAAGATTTATTCCAATTTCCATTCATTTACTGGGGTCAGAATCATTTGAATAAGCACTCCCAGTCTCCCACAGCCCACCTAGGCCACTTAGTATACCTGTCTCATCGGAGGAAGGGGGTTAGGTAGTAGAGACAAAGGCAACTGGGATGGAGGGCCAGCGAGAGAGAATGGCTGTACAATATGCATATAGTCATCTCTAAAATAAATGAAAGAATTTGTCGTATACCTAACTGAATATTATCATTACTTAATTTGTCGAGATGCTTACACGGTAACTCTTGCGCCCGAGCTGTATATGAGGGTTTCGTATGTCTACAATGGCTACAATTTAGAGAGGCTCATTCCCATCATTATAGAACCAGTGGGTTTCTCCTGCAAATATCGCTATTATGTCTCCCCTCCTCACTCACCTAACCTTTTGACTAGAGTCCTTTTCTTCTTCTTCTTCCTCCCGTGGGCTCTCTAATCTACACCCTGAGCACCCTCATAATGAAGAATGATCTCTGAAAGTATCTAGAAACCTCGGGAAAACAATACCCACTTTTCCCTCACCTGCACAGATATATCTATGTTATGTAGAAGCAATTCTAAAATGATTTTTTTGTAATCATGTGAAATACACAAACATGCATTCGCCTACGTCGGGCAAGGTAAACTAACTTAGGCCGGGATATTGTGGAATTGAGATGGCATTGCTTCCAATCGTATTTCTGTAGAAGGAATTAGTTGCACACTCTAATTCCTCGTTGTCTTCTACGGTGGGAAAATCGAAGGTTCCACCTTTTTCACAGGTAGGAGCAAGAGAAGCAAAGGTAGAACGTTGGGTAGGCTGGATTGAGCTTCCCCAAACTTAAAGAGATTGGTGAAGTCTATGAAAAAAAACATTATTTTGGGTTTATGAGTATAGGACAGTCAAAGGTTGAGACTCAGACTCTCAACTCTCCAATTCTATGTTTCGGTGTCTCCCTGATTTCTATTTCCTCCAGAAGATTATGCAGAGCTAAGCTGTCGACTTGGTTGTCGTGAATTTACAGGTATGTATAGCATTTTACTCTTGTGTAACATTTTATATGTGGATAAAAGTTAAATGTGTTTCTTGTTGGAGTTGCTTCTGGTTCTATAAATATAAGGGTTTAAAATTTCTCCATCCAAAATGTTGTTTGAAATTTGTAATGTATTATGCGATTGCGTTTCCGCTAGACTAAGTCTTGAATACTCAATATTTATCTATTTTGTATTTGAGTTCCAAATCTATCAATGTTATTTATCTTCCATTGTGGTATCAGAGCCAGTAGCTCGAAGAATTTCTGTGAGTTCATGATTTCATATCTTCGTATTCTGCTGTTAAATTGTTTATTCTGTATCTTTGCTTGCAATATTGTAAAGCTGTATTATGTATGCTGTGGAAATGATAGTCGAGTATATTGTTGGGCATGAGGGATTTACTTTTGGTTTGTCTGAGGAAAGGCCATAGCTGTGAGTTAGCATTGTAAGTCCTTGTTTTTCCAAAAACCCTTGTGAGCTTAAATCCCAGTCATATCATGGACCCTTCAATGGATGCAGTTTTGCTCACAACATTAGATTGTCAGTCTGAAAATAATACAGAAGTATGTCTTGTAGAAAGAAGATCCTCTTTTATGAATGAACCATCTTCATCTAATTATTCTATCATTAACATCCAAGATTTTAATCCTTCCTAGGATTGGCAGTTACCTAAAATACCTCCTTCTGATGTTTATAAGCTAAATTGGTGGCAATACAAGTCTTCTACTCAGATTAAAGTTTCTTCGATAGATGTCTCTTTTACAGATTCTGAAGATCCCGTCCATATAAATCTGATCGATAAAGCACAAATCGATTAGGCTATTAAGGAAGGATATTGATATGTGCATCTTGGCGCAATCAAGCTTGGTTTAGGATCGCTTGTTCGACCTTACCTCCCTGTTTCTTCTCTCTGTGTTGCAGTTGATACCCGCCATCGCAACTTTGTTGATGCTATTATTGGAGGATTCACCGCCCCTTTACATGATGGTCCTGCTTATGGCACTTTTTTTCCCAAATACTCTGTCAGCCTTGAAGATCCACATATTTATGATCTGTTAAAAGCCTATATCCAACCTCAAGAGTTTCAAATGATGCAAGAGTAAAAAATAATTCAGTTAAAAGGTGCTATGTGTATCCGTTTTGGTAATGACACTCTACCTCCACTCAGATCTCGTGTCCATCAGAGTTCACGCTTACAAAGCATGTTGGAATCCAATAAATTCTGTCAAGCTACCCATGTTACTTTCGAATGGACTGGTATTAATTACCCCCGGCAATGGGAAGTTAAATACCAAGAACTTAGAAATGCTAAATGTTTGTAACATTCCATCTTGAACCAACCATTAACTTTTGATCAGCATACAAATTCCTTCAGATTACCAGTACAAACCCCTGCTCCCAAATTCACACCTCCTCTTATCAGATCTACCTCTGTAACTTCCTATAATGATGCTTGGCGACAAGTCGAATCCAGCTCTGTCTCTGCATCCTAGTCTTCTTCTACAGCTTTCACTGGTTTGTATGAAATAGAACACCGTGGCCAACATAAAGATTGCCCAGCTTGTAGAAAAATACTTCAGAGGATCCAACACCAAAAGAATAGAGATCCCCCAACACTAGGTATGCTTAGTCTACCTAGATATGGTGATGCTATGGAAGTTAATAACCAAGGACGTAAGTCCTATGTTCTAGGTAGGAATCTTCCTGAGGTACCCTTTCGGCAATACTCAATAGACGCCAAATCAAAAAGGAATTTCTACCATATAAATCTTCAGGCCCTAATGACTCTATCTCTGATGACATTAAGCTTTCTAACTGGAGCAATATGCAGTCGAAAATGATTGCACAAAATCTTAATGACATGGCCTATGATCTCCTTGTTTTAAAAAATATAGTGGTAGAAGAAAAAGAAAAAATTTCCTTAGTAGAGACCAAGTTAGGTCTGTTAGATCATCTAATGAAAGATTCTGCAGAGATGAAAGAAGCAGTTAAAAAAGCTGCGGATAAAACATATAGAAGATTGGCCAAGTTAGAAGAGCTTTTGACTCAAACTCAAGAGCTTAAAAAGAAAGTCCCAGGTGTCAATCCCTCAGTCTTTGCCTTAGCATCGAAAGGTCATAAAATAAAAGAAACACCAAAGAAAGAAAATAAACACCATCTTAGTGTTTCTTTTAGCATGCTAAGTATTTCAGAGGATGAGAAACTAGAATTTAATTTTGGTAGAGATGAAGAAGAATGTGATGAAATTAAGGAATGGATTGGTCACTTTAAAAATTTTCCACCTGCCTTAGATACTAAATATTTGAATATGATGTCTGCTCATAATACAACAGAATCTTCATCCATTTATAATCCACCTCCTCGTGAAAATACCTTTGACCTCCAGATGCCTGAAGCGTCGAAAGCTCCAAACCCAAGATTCTAGTTTGGAATTAACACCATGAATAATCTATTGTCCCAAATGCCTGACCAACCTATCTTAAATATCCAGTGTCAATCCCATGGTGATATTAAGACTGCAATACAAATGTTAGGAAAATGGACCCTTTATAAAAGAACTCAGAATGATACCCTTATAGGTCAACAACTGGTTGGACAAATAATAGCAGGCCTTTTAGGACTTGCTAATGATTGGTGGAGATGGCTCCCACAAGAAGCCATAAATGAAATGCTTTCTGCTGAAGATGTTGATCAGTAGATACTCAAAGCATTGGGTAAAGAATTTTATGGATCTGAAGAAAGAGAAGATTCTGAACATCTTGCTTCTCTATTTATGTCAACTCGACTCTGTAATCTTACACATAGTGAAGAATATTTCTGTTACATGCAACAACTCTTGATTTCCTCTGGAAAGTCAGGAGATCGTGCTTATTTGAAGCACTATCTTAGAAGTTTCCCTGGTCATGTTCCAGATGATGTGGAACAATATATGAAAGATACGAATATCAATTATCGAGGCCTCTCTCTAGCCTAGTTACATAGTTATATACTAGAGACATGGCAAGAGCATTGCTTGGAGAAAAGAGTTAGCAAAGACTTCAAGTGTCATCAAAGTATGTATTCATCATCCTTCTGTAAAAATGTTGCTAAAATGCCTGATTGGGGATGTGGTGCATATAATAGAGGTCATTTAGCACAAGATTGCAAATGTCATAAGTCTAAGCATAAGAAAGGCTTCTATTCCAGTGCTCCTATATATCATCCAGACAAGCCTTATAAGCATAAAAGTAAGCATGGATATCAAGTTTCAAAGAAATATAACAAAAACCCTCATAAAAGGTTTGTTAAAAGAAGAACAAACAGAAATGATAAGGAAACATGCTTCATTTGCGGCCAAAAGGGCCATTGGGCAAACAAATGTCCGAAAAAGAAATCTAAACCAAGGCTTGCTGCCTTATGTGCTCAGTTAGATCCTAGATGGTGGGATCTACATTCCAGTTCAGATAACAAGTCACCCTCTGGTGAAATAATCTTCTTACCTTTTAATGCATCAAGTGCATCTGATGATTCTGAGTTAGATAATGAAAAAGCTGCTCTTCAAAAATTTGCTCCTCCGTCTTCCTCTTCGGAGTCCGATTCTGAACCAAATTTGGGAGGGTTTGAGCCTCCAGAATATGATTTCTCATTATATATGTTCTCCGTGAACAAGCCACATAACATTGAAAAACAAATTGCAGCCATAGACATGTAATTGTCTGAAATCCCTGCCCTTGAGTATATGTTGAGAGCATCTTTAAAAGAAGAAAATAAGCAATTGCTTAAAATGCTTGAGCAAGATAAAGGCAAAGGTAAGGTAATTTTTGTTACTCCTTCCCTGTATAATCCTATCAAACTTTATAAAAGCTACCTAGATGGTCATGAAAGCAGACAATGTTATAGGGTAGATAAAGAGCAAATGCTCAGACTGCAAATCATAGAAAAACAACAGCAGCTTAAAAGCTTAGTAACAGAGATTGAAGATTTTAAGAATATGATTAAAATCATACAGATTGAAAGGGATCAATCATTAGACGAAGAACTAAGCAAGCACTATGAACAAGTTATGGAGAGTCGAGAAAAGAAAGAACCTTCTCCTTACCTTAGTTTAGGAATGCTCACTGGTCCTAAAATATTTGTGCGAATCCAGCTTTTCCCTAGTGAGTTCAAACCATATTTTCTAGATTGTATGCTTGATTCCGGATGTCAGGTAAACCTAGCAAAAGGTTTAGCTCTTCCCTCATTCTATTGGGAGAATACTTCAGATCGTGGGCCAGCCATTGAAGGAACTCATGTCCCCCTTGTTGCAAAAGCTGAGAATTTCCCAATAAAACTCAAAGGAGCAACTAACACCTTAACCTTGTATAGATTAGATGACATTAACGAAGACTGCATCTTAGGTTCAGAATTCCTATCTAGAGTCAGTCTGATTTTTGTAGATACCAAGAAAATGATATTTTTTGTGTCATTAATAATTGTATAATAGAACTTCCCATTTCCTTTAATTCTATTCCAAAATGCCAATCTTTTGTACAAAAGCCTGTGCAAAAATTCAATCCTGCTCAGTTAATGAAGATGGATTGCTACATAGCCTTTTCAGATATCCATGGAGAGAAATCCCTTGCAAATATCACTGCAAAACTAGTCAGAGACTGTTGCTCAGAAAGCCCAAATGCTTTCTGGACAAGGGAGAAATATTTTGTCTCCTTGCGATTTGATCCAGTACAGAAGATTAAACCAATGAAAGCTTCTGCTCGTCTCATGTCCCCCTCAGAAAGAGATTTATGTGCCTCAAAAATTAAAGAACTTCTAGTTAAAGGATTGATTGAACCATCCAAGAGCCCTTGGGCTTGCCATGCCTTTGTGGTGAGCAAACATTCTGAGATTAAGTGGGGAAAGCCGAGGCTCGTTGTGAATTATAAGCCTCTCAATGTGTACTACAAAAAGTTTGGTACCCTCTACCTGATAAAGCCAGCCTCTTGCAAAGAATTATTGGTTGTACAATCTTCAACAAATTCGATTTGAAATCAGGATTCTACCAAATTGGTATTGATACAAAAGACCGTTTTAAAACAACATTTGTAGTCCCACATGCCAGTACCAGTGGAGAGTTTTGCCATTTGGGATCAACAACACTCCATCATAATTTCAGAAGCGCATGGAAGACATCTTTAGAGAAAAATAGTGGGCACTTGTATTTATTGATGATGTTCTGATATGTTCCAAGAACCTACAAGAGCATCTAAAACATTTGCAAATGTTTTATGATTTGGTTTTTAAACATGGGTTAGTCCTGTCTCAAAGTAAGATGGATATTGGAAAGAATGAAATGGAATTTCTTGGGTTTAAGATACAAAGAGGACAAGTCATTCTACAAAAACATGTCCTTACGGTCTTCACTCATTTCCCAGACCAAATTCTCGATAAAACTTAGTTGCAGAGATTTCTCAAAATTCTCAATTACATCAGACCCTTTTACAGAGGACAAGCTACTGATATACATCTTCTCTAACAAATATTAAAGAAGAATCATGTAAAATGGTCATAAGCCAAAGTTTTGGATTTTCCCCCTCTTTCTTCACCTCAAGGTTTGGGACAGCTAATCATTGAAACAGACGCTTCTTCCCACATTTGGGGTGGAGTTCTTCTTGAAGCTCTAGAAGGTAAAGAGCATGTGTGTGGTTATGGCTCGAGTTCTTTCAAAGGAGCAGAACTCAACTACCCTTCCAGCCACAAGGAGATCTTGGCTATTAAGAAAACAATCCAACATTTTATTTTATTTCTGAAACCAGTTAGATTTATTATTAGGACAAATTTGAAGATAATGCATGGTATTTTTAAAAATGAAAATCTGATGGCAGAAAATAGAAGTCGTATTTTAAAATGGTTTATTTGGCTCAGTAATTTTGATCTTGACATTGTGTATAAGCCAGGTTATCTCAATTGCCTTGCTGATATGCTCACAAGAGAACAATCTAAAGAAACTACTCCTACTCTCAGCATGTTCTCAGCTGGTGCCTCCAATTCAGGTGCAAATCATGGTAAAGCACCACTTTATCAACCCAGAAATGGCTTATTCCTAAAGCCATGGGATGAATCACTCTTAGAAGCAGAACGAAGACAACTCCTTGATTATGCATCAAGAAAAGAAGCTGAAAGGTATTTTGACCTTACTCTTATTAAGCAAATTCAAGCCTCTCCATTAAAAATGGAGATAATGGAAAGATGGGAGAGAGATGCATAGAGAAGTTTTGAAAATGCCCAAGAAAAGATAAAAGGTTGCAGAGAACTTTGGATAGACCGCAACGAAGAAAAATATGGTCCAATATGGTATGTGGACATCAGAGATGGAAATTTGACATGGACATCTTACAATCTGATTCTTCAGTTCTGTAGAGAGCAGCGCAAAATTGTCATTTGCGCAGACCCAGCTAACCTTAGGCATGGTGCATGGTCTGGTTGGAAAGAAGTCTTACTTGATAAGTTTTGTCCAAGAACAGATTAGGTAAACCGTCGTGCTAACTTCATACTTCACATGAAAGCTGACATCAAAGTAGCCAACAAAGAGCATCAATGGTTTAAAATCATGCTCCATCATCAAGGAGGACATTACACGCGGCTTGAGCATACAATATACACTTCCCAGAAGTACATCAAGAGAGATGCCGAAGGTCAGAGAATTGAATCAAAGGTGTATACAAAACAAATCCCTTTAAACTTTCATGTACAGTCATTTTTTCAAGGTGAATTCCTTTGTGAACCCAATGAAATCTTTCACGGATCGGATATTGAAAGATGCTTTAGTCCATTTTTGTACCCGCCAATCCAGTTTGAAGAAGACCTGCCAAACATTGATGACTTCAAGGACTATGACTCAGATATTCATGGATGGGACTGTCCTTGTGGGGGAATAGACCTTGGAGACGGACGTGAAGTCTAAATTTGCCGACAAGGTAGAGACCCTTATGACTAAAGTGAAAGCTGTGGTGGGTCATTGAAGATCGTCGTGGGCCGGTTCTGCTCCACTTTGTACTATGTTTTATTATGCTTTTAGTACTGATTAGGAGAATTCAGCCATAATGAATATTCCGGGTCCCCACATGTCTACAGACTCTAAGGGACGAGATAATGACGATGGTTGTCCCCACCTGTCACCTCGGATGCTTTTCTTTTGACTCAATAGTGTCAGTCTTGAGTCACCAGGTTATCGGTAAAATTTGTATAAATAAAGAGATGAGGGCTCATTGTAGAGCATCGCATTTGTAGAGAAGTCACTCATGTGCTAAGCTTAGTTGAGTTTGAAGTAATATGCTCTTTGAGTTGCTCCTAGGAGTATAACATTGCACCAGAAAGCTTCTAGTCTGTAAATGTCTTTGTGTTAGCAGAGTTTTTGTTTTGGTAGTGATGAGCTTTGCCCTCTGAAGCCGATCTACATGATTGTAAAGTGTTTGTAACTGCTGAATTAAGAAGAAGAAGAGTTGTTTCGATCTTGGTGTATTGTGGTATCAGAGCCAGTAGCTCGAAGAATTTCCGTGAGTTCATGATTTCATATCTTCGTATTCTGCTGTTAAATTGTTTATTCTGTTTCTTTGCTTGCAATCTTGTAAAGCTGTATTTTGTAGGCTGTGGAAACGACAGTCGAGTATATTGTTGGGCATGAGGGATTTACTTTTGGTTTGTCTGAGGAAAGGCCATAGTTGTGAGTTAGCATCATAAGTCCTTGTTTTTCCAGAAACCCTCGTGAGCTTAAATCCCAGTCATATCATGGACCCTTCAATGGATGCAGTTTCGCTCACAACATTAGATTGCCAGTCTGAAAATAATACAGAAGCCTATCTTGCAGAAAGAAGATCCTCTTTTATGAATGAACCGTCTTCATCTAATTCTTCTATCATTAACATCCAAGATTTTAATCCTTCCCAGGAGTATAACATCGCACCAGAATTGTAAACATTAGGTCGAAAGAAAGAATAATATTTGAATATAAGTGTTTGAATTGTTCCAATTTCCTTAATGAAATCCAATAGTTGAAAGGATAAAATATTTAACAACCAACACTGTAAATTTTGTAGACTCTGACCCCTTTGTTTTTCGTTTTCGTGTCAGCCTTCTAATAATGGAAACAAGAAGTACAAATTGTCCACCAATATATCTAAACAAGGGAATTCCTCGACGGACGTTCATGAATGAGAGACTAGGAGTGCAACGATCTAGCGAAGAACATGATTTCAACATCCTCGTTGTCGCAAACCTCCCAAATGTGTGTTTATGATTCATCTTCCTTGTTGACTTTGGTAGAAACTAGACACCCAACTTGTAGTGATATTTGTTGGAGAATTTAAAGTTCTTCCTTATAGTGGACTAATAAATACTTAACCTTTTTGATAGGGTTGATAAACTCGATATAGATTGGAGGGACTATCCATAATCTACCTAAAATTGGGGATTTTTTTTTATCACTTCGAATTGGGGTATACAATTGATATACATTGGAGGGACTATCCATAATCCACCTAAAATTGGGGCCTTTTTTTGATCACTTTGATTTGAGCATGTGGGGAGGACATGATTCAATCTAAAAATAACTGTTGAATTTAGGGTTAATAAAAAAGTTTCTCTCTGAAAGCATTAGGTATTACATTCTGGGATTTTTCTTTTAGGTAGGCCCAATCACACTTAGAGCCACCATCAAGCTGAATCAATCGTCCATTCAAAGGTCCTTCCAAATTCCAATGCCTTATTTTATCAACGACCTAACAACTGAGTATTTCACTGGCCCGAAACAGGATTTCTTCTTATTGTCACTTTTTTTCTATACACTGTTTTTAATAAATAATAAAATTTTGTTATACACTTAAAGTTTCAAATAAAAAAAAATGATTTATTTTTACATGTCAACATTTAAGGGTTCAATTTCTCACAACCCTTGAAAGTGAAATGAAACCTACCCTTCAAATTTGATCCCTGCTTTCTACCGGTTCAAACACACTTGCATATATTATTTTTTAATAATGTATATGTCCCACGCATATATCATTACAGTTGTGTTTACTAATGTATATATCCCACGTATACATCATTACAGTTGACTTTGTAATAGTAATTATTTATAACATTAACTGTTATAATAATGACTTTTAATAATCATTATTTCTAACATTAAGGAACAAGTAAAGCCATCCACCACGATTTGATAAAGTCAATGCCGATCCTTTAGTTTTATCTGAGGGGATATATGATCAAAATAATATTACAATTCTTTAAATATTAATAAATAAAAAACATTGAGTGTGATATAGGCTTGGGTTTCTTTAAAATATTTAAGAAATTCACACTACCCGATATACTCAGTCGTCACCTTCATCGTGTAGTTGGATGCATGCATAATTTGTACCTACTCTTCCAAACAAGTTGCCGGCTCTAACCACGATTCCTGCAAGTCATTCAACGCCAAACAAGTTGCCGGCTCTAACCACGATTCCTGCAAGTCATTCAACGCACAATTTTCTCCTTTAAGTGAATTGTATATATCGAAGCAGCTAAGAAGAAAGTATTCAATATATTCTCAGTGCAGATCGCACAGTATTGCAATGGAGGTGATTGTGGAGGCAACGAGAGAGATATGGCATTCGCAGTGGCTAAATGCAGCAGCTTTGGTTGTGGTGTCGTTGGGAACTATCGTCTTGCTCAATCTCAATCTCCGGAGAAAGAAGCTGAAGCTTCCTCCGGGTCCTGTAGCAGTACCCATATTCGGTAACTGGCTGCAGGTGGGAGATGATCTGAATCATAAAAATCTCTCTGAGATGGCAAACAAGTACGGGGACATTTTTCTGCTGAGAATGGGGCAGAGAAATCTGGTGGTTGTTTCATCCCCCGAGTTGGCCAGAGATGTTCTTCACACACAAGGTGTCGAGTTCGGATCTCGAACTCGGAACGTGGTGTTCGATATCTTCACTAACAAAGGGCAGGATATGGTGTTTACCGTCTATGGCGATCACTGGAGACGAATGAGGAGAATCATGACGCTGCCGTTTTTCACCAGCAAGGTCGTCCAGCAGTCCCGAGTTGCGTGGGAGGACGAGGTCGAAGAGGTGGTCAAAGATCTGACGGCCAACCCCAGTTCTTTCGCCACCTCTCACGGCGTTGTGATCAGACGTAGACTGCAGATGATGATGTACAACATCATGTATCGGATGATGTTCGGCACCAGATTCCAACGCGAGGACGATCCGCTCTTTGAGAAGCTCAAGCTCTTGAACGGAGAACGCAGTCGTTTAGCTCAGAGTTTTGAGTATAATTACGGCGATTTTATTCCACTACTCAGACCTTTCCTCAAACGGTATCTTGATACCTGTCGACAAGTCAAAGATGAGAGAATCCAGCTGTTCAAAGATGAGTTTGTGGAGCCACGAAGGTAATTAATTTTGCCTTCAAAACCTGCATGTGAATCCATCACAAAGTAGTGTTCACTGTTTATTAATGCGGGAAACTTGGTTACAATGCAGGAAGCTCATCGGGAAAGGCGGTGGTGGAGAGAAAGTTGCCGTAGACCATCTTTTCGAGGCGTTGGACAAAGGCGAGATTAACGACGAGCAATTGTTGCTTATCATAGAAAACATAAACGTTGCAGGTAATCCTTTTAACTTTTGGGTTGTCTAACCAGGGGACGATTTTTTTTTTTTCTTCTGGTTTTTACTTTTCTTTTCAAATCAATTTTTATGAAATTTTCAAAACTTGTAAAAATATTGTTAGATTTTACAGAGTGTGAGTTTTTGTGTTTGGGGTTTTAATGCTAAGTGATTTCATTTTCACACTTCAAAATCCCTTAACAAACAACAAAAATTACAAAATTTTGTAACTTAAATTTATTTGACTGAAAATCAGCCGCCCTAGTTAGACAGCTCCTTTTACTTTATTTACCTGACTGAAAATCGGCGGTCCGAGTTGGACAGCTCCTTAGTTACACTTTCATGGTGCTCTTTGTTTTTTGTTTTTTGGGATTATTAAATAGTATTTGTTTTTTTGGTTATAACAATTTGGTATGAATAATAAATATAAAATTATATATTTTAGCTTTTGCTTAAAAGCTAACTATCTTCATAAAACTAAATCATTGAGGGTATGTATGAACATTCACTAATTTGAAGGATTTAAAAAAAAAAGTTGCAACTAAATGAGGTGATAAATGTTTTTGCCTCCAGCTATTGAGACAACACTTTGGTCCATTGAATGGGGGATTGCGGAATTGGTGAACAGTCCGAGAATCCAGGCAAAGCTTCAGGAAGAGCTCGATATGGTGTTGGGAGGTGAGCCCATAAAGGAGTCGGACTTCGGAAATGGGAAGCTGCCTTTCCTTGAAGCTGTTGTGAAGGAAACGCTGCGACGGCGGATGGCAATTCCTTTCTTGGTGCCCCACATGAATCTCTATGCAGCCAAGCTTGGAGGCTACGACATTCCTGCGGAGAGCAAGATTCTGGTGAACGCTTGGTGGATAGCCAACAGCCCCAAGCTGTGGGATAGCCCCCTCGAATTCCGTCCCGAAAGGTTTTTGCAGGATGCAGAGAAGCTCATAGAAGCCAACGGTACCGACTTCACATTCTTGCCCTTCGGAGCAGGTCGAAGAAGCTGCCCAGGAATTATCATTGCCCTTCCTTTGCTGCACCTTGTCCTCGGTAGGCTCTTCCAATGCTTCCAAATATGCCTCCCATCTGGTGTGGATAAGATCGACATGACCGAGAAGGGAGGCCAATTCAGCCTAAGGATTGCAAACCACTATCATGTTGTACTCAAACCCAGGGAAACAACAGCCTCATCATGCTAAATTGTCATCGTCCAGCCTCCTATCGTATAATCAATCAATTTTAGTTTGTTTGATGTAATAAATTTAGTATGCATGTTGTAATCATCTTCCCACTTGATTGACACTTCATGGCACTAGTTTATAAGCAGTAAAGGTTTTCCATGATATCTTAATAGGAACTGGCCTAGGCCAGTGAGGCGAGTGCCAGATCCAATTGTGCTTTCTCATTAGCCTTGGGAAAAGTGGTTGTTGTGTGTATAAGGCTTTGGTTTGAAGAGATATTAGATTCAGGTTTATATACTGTTTGTAATAAATAAAGAGTGTTCCGAAGGATTCATGTTTATATATTGTTTGTAATGATTGATGAGTAGCCTCTTTGTAAGTGTATTCATAAACCTTGTTTTGAAGAGATATAAGATTCAGAATTAATAATATTTATAGAGATTTCTCCATATAATAAGATTTTTTTTTTTTCCTTTACATCTTATTAGTCCGGTCATTAAATTAATCATAATATAATTATTTAATAAATAATATGAAATATATATACACATAATGAATACATATTTCTATCATGAATGTATGAGATTTTAGCTTTATACACATCAAGGATGATAATAATACATATCTAAAAAAGAAAGATCCACATATATGAGCCTTTAACTTATACACATCAAGGATAATAATAATAGATAGCCATAAGGAATATGGGGCTATAGCATATAAACATGAAGAATAATAATAAATATTAAATACACATATGTCCATATTGTTGTTGGTATTTAAAAATCTGTGAGATTTACTTGCTCTTAATGAGATTTAGTTATACGATCTCACTTTTAGTTATTGTGCATCGATGGTTACTGTAGTATACGATCTCAACCAAAGAAACTCCTCTCACATTAAATTTTAGACTGATTTTAGACTTCAGTCTAAGCTTGTGCTTAGCAAGCATCAATCCATATTGATTCCAAGCTGAAGTTCAAACTCCAGTTGTGCGGAAGCATCAAAATAGCTTCTTTCTCCCAACGCTTGGCTTTGAGTTTTTATTTCGCCTATCACTGAAGGTTTTATTAAAAGAGTCACCTTTTTAACCATGACGTTAGAATTATTTCATTAATAAATTTTTATTAAAGAATTTAAGGAATTGAGAAATTAGTTTTTATTATATATTTAACAAAAGTATAACAAAATTACTTACTAAAAATAATACAAGCCAACATTATGTAATATACACCCACAGGCATTCATATTACATGCAATTAAAATTTGGGTTTAGGAAGTGGTTTCAAAGTTTATCCTCTACAAAAAAAACTAACAAAAAAAATCAATGAAGACTCATAGAAATTGCTAAACATCAAAAATAAGTTTTGGAAAATTGTTTACCCATTTTATATAACATTCTCCCAAAATATTTAAAAGTATTTGAGAGAAAAAATGCCCAATAATAGGCAAAACGTTCTCAAATTCCAACACTACCTCCGAGTTGGATTTCATGATTCTGGGCAGATCTATAGCTGCTCTCGAAACCCTACAAAGATCCCTGCCGACCTCAGTGCATCAATCCCATCGATTCAACGTCTCAAACCCATTGGCCTTAGCTTGCCAATCTTGTTGGTCTTAGCTATGGCCCTTTTTGCAACGATTATAGCTACTCCTCACGACAATGACTAAAGAAGGGATAGCTAGGGTAAACCCTAACCACAGAGGAGAGACCCCGCTGCTCTTATCGCTTCGTCCATGGTCTCACAAATGGATGTTTAAGAATATTACATTTAAGATTTAAATAAACTAGCACAGCCACAACACATGAACAAGTAAAGTGGATGTCAGATAGGCACAATCAACTATAAGTAAGTCCAAAATTTGATATAAAATCTAAATACCTTTTTTTATATTCAAAATCATTACTTTTTTTATAATTAAAATCATTTTATAAAAAAAATTTAATAATTAGTAGCTCATTTTTTTAAGATAAAAAGTTGTAATTTGTTATTTAGGAAAAAACAAAGTTACATAAGACCTCACAAAGTAACTCTTTAGTAAACAAAAAAATACTACATTCCATTCAAAAACATCTCCTTAGTGACAGGCTGCAATCAAAGATCAAGTCCTTCAAACAAAAAGAGCGGATGAAAGGTACCAAAAATCCACGATATAAAACATTAAAGCAAAACCCCAACAAAATGTATGTACTATCTAAAGAGAGAGACCCATTAAAACATAGAATATGAGCTCCTTGTAAACATGATCAAAGGTAATCTCTGAAAACTCTTTAATCAATAAGCTAATCTTGCTCACCCAATGTTCCAGATGTAGTGAATGTATCTCAACTAGATCATTTTTCCCAATAAATGGAAACCTTTGAATAAACAAAATTTTTGACTCTAAAATTACCTCTTTTTCTTGTGAACCATAGCGGTCCCCAAAATGCCATAAATTTCACCTTGGTATTGCTACCCTTACTAACTACCATCCTTATGCGAATTTGATGATCCTTTTTTCTATTTAAGATCATCCCCACTCCACAGAATCCATAATCCATCTTTAGCAGCCCCATCAAAGTGGCATGTTGATATGTCTTCAGTAGCCTCTAGGAACCTAAAAATTCTTTGCTTGAGATTTTTTTTTAAAGTAGTGAAAGCATTCAAAGCACTAAGTACTTTGATGCTCACATGCTAGGAAGATATATTACTGTTTTAAAAAATACAACGATTTATGGCTTTCCATACCTTCGAGATGGTTGATTAGAGGCATATTTTTAAATTTTACTTTTGAATGGAACCATTTAAAAATACAGACCCTAAAATTTTGGATGTCCCATTCATCCTCATGCTTGAGTTTAGTTTTCAAATCCTACCAAATCACTCTGAAGAAGTTTCACTGACAAAATAACTAAGTAACACTCTTAGCATTCGAAAGACAAAGCACAAACCTACCAGGTCCTGGCACGAATCCATGCTTGAGGAGACTATCCAAAGAAAGGATTTTGTTTTCAATACAAAACCATATGAAACATACATTTTATTTTTAGTGAAATTTTCCTCTTCCACAATTTCACAGACCATCAGCTTATGGAGAAAGTCCCCTCCTAATCAATAATATCCTCATAGGATTTCTTTATTGAAAGTTTCCCATTAGCATCACCCCAATGCCAGACTAACCAATCCGCACTCTTTGAGAGCACAATCCCATCTTTGTTCAATGACATGATAAAATTGTTCCATTCATCTTGTACTTCATTAGATAATCATAGGTCGCTAGCTTGATACCAATATGAAGCAGATGGCTCGTTATTGCCCTTCCTTCTAGCTTGAGCCAAGACATGAATATTTTTATTGTGTAACTAAGCAATCAATGCTATGGAAAGCCTAAATTCATCAACAATCCCCACGAATGGATCAATACCGAGAAAAATTTACACTCTATTGCCCACTCTCCAATTTAGCCAACTTCCTAGTAAAGGAAATGATTTAAGAACCCCTTTCCAAATAATGGAAGAATTTGTTGCAATTAACCTCAGATGCTAGATCCAAAGACTAATTGATAAACGTTTTAAGTATTTTCCCTAAACTGTTCTACTCCATAGTCCTATATCAAACAAACAACTCCATAAGATTTTGGATTGCATGGCTTGACTGAATCATTCCATTATTTTAATGCCCCATCCACCCAAGGGTTTTGGAAGGGATAATATTTTCCATGAAGATAAATGGAGGTTTGAATTCTGGTAACCTCCATACCACACGAAATGAAAAATATTTATTTTGAATGTTGTTGATCATTGACATTGGGACTAAAGGAAGAGAAAACCAATAAACATGAAGACTTTGAAGAATTTAGTTTACCAGAACAAGCCTTCCTCCAAGAGACAACCAGCGATAAGTCCAGTTTTTAATCCTTCTATCAACCTTTTGTAATAGCAAATTCAAGTCCTCCACTCTATAGCAATTTGGCTTCAAATGAAAACTGAGATTCTTGAACCTGTGGTCGATTTTCTCCACTCTTTAAGTGAACAAACCTCTAATATGCTCACAAATCCATGCTTTAGGACTATTATTCAAACAAACATGGTTTTTTACTAATTGGCCATCATCCCTGTTGCTTTGCAAAAACTATCAATTTAATATCTCTATAAAACTGCCACTTTGCAACATTGCCTAGCCCTAATAGAAGCACATCATCTAAAGTAAGTGAGTGATAGACAAAGACCGGTTAATCTTTATACCTCTTATCTTATGCTACTCCTATGCTTTGTTAATGAGTCTACTTAGACCATCAATGACCAAAACGAATAATAAAGGAGATAAAGAGCACCATTTCCATAGTTCTCTGTTGTAGACAAAAACATTGTTGGGGTTCCATTAATCAAATCAACATAAGAGGTCATGCTAATACAAGCCATAATCCAGTTTGTAACCTCAATTGGAAGACCAATCTGAATCAACATAAACCTGATAAAATACCAATGCAATATGTTTGTAAGCTTTAACTAAATCCATTTTCAAACTAAAAGCTTGTAAATGCTTTAATTTCACCTAATGGAGACATTTCTGTGCGATCCCGATCACATCCAAAATATGCCTATTTGAAAGGAAATCGAATTGCTAAGATGCACAACAAGATTTGTACCCAAAATCTGATGAGAAAATCCGACCACATCCAATTAAAAGTATTTTTTTGTCGGATATCACTTTCAAATTACGAAATTTGATTAATTTTTTTTAAATTGATAGAATTACTTGTCGAATTTTCGACCTAAATCTTTGACGTTTCTATTGTCGGATTTTCGATGAGACGTCAGATTTTCATCATCATCATCGTCGTCATCGTCATCGTCATCGTCATCATCATCATCATCGTCATCGTCATCACCATGATCTTCATCATCATCATCATCGTCGTCGTCGTCGTCGTCGTCATCATCATCATCATTGTCATCATTAAAAAATTGTTTTAACAATATATAAAATATTTAATTTATAATTGAATTATTATTTTTAAATAAAATTTCAAATTATAATATATCTAACTTATAATTGAATTAATTTTCTAAATTAAAATTTCAAATTATATAATATAATTGTAAAAAAGTTGTTTTGACGATAGATAGATTATTTAAAATTTTTGAAGTTATATAATAATTTATAATTAAAAAAATTTACATCACTCTAAATTTAAATTTACCATTAAAAAACAAATTGAGTTGGTTATTAAGTCCACTATGTAAATACAAATTTAAATTTAAAATTATCATATAATTTATAAGAAAATTTACATTGATATATATTTAAATTTAAATTTACATATAAATAAAATTTAGAGTTATAGTTGTCATATAATCTATAAATGAATTTAGATTGATTTAAATTTAAATTTAAATTTACCATAAAAGATCAAATTGAGTTGGGTTATTAAGAATCAATAATTTTAGAAGTTTGTGTTAAGTATAAAGTAATTGGATTACTAACTTGTAATTTAGAGTTAGTTAATAAAAAAATTGGGAGTTTGTTTCGGTTATTAATTTTATTATAGAGTATAATTTTAAAATATTTTCTACATTATTTATTTTTTAAACCTTTTAGATTTAGGAATAATTTTCAACACTTATTTACCACGACGTTTGGCTAGCTCGTCACATTCTCATCATCATCTTCATCATGTCATAGGACATCATCATTGTCATCACCATCATCATCATCATCTTCTTCTTCGTCATTACCCTCTTCCTCATCAACATCTTCATCATAATCAACTTAATCATCATCATCATCATCATCACCATCTTCATCATCATTATCATCATCATCTTCTTCATCATCATTGGCGTCATCATCATCATCGTCGTCGTCGTCATTGTCGTCGTCATCATCATCCTCATCGTTGTCGTCATCATCATCATCATCTTCATCGTCAAAAATGTCTGACACTAAAAATTCGAGTAGCAAAAACCATACCTATAGATTAATTAATGTGCTACATGGGGCCAACGTTGAAATTTTTTAAATATGTGTCGGCTTGGTATGAAATTTGGCATGGTTAGACTAGACCTGGGAGGGTTTCTAGACTCAAACATCATCATCATCATCATCGTCGTCCACATAACTAACATCATCATAATCATCGTCGTCGTCGTCATCGTCATCGTCATCGTCATCATCATCATCATCTTCATCATCATCTTCATCATTTCATAGGACATCAACATCGTGATCACCATATTCATCATCATCATCATCATCATCATCTTCGTCATTACCATCGTCATCATCGCCATTGTCATCATCGTCATCTTCATCGTCATCACCATCTTCATCTTCATCATCATCATCATCATAATAGTCATCATCATCGTCATCTTCATCGTCATCATCAGCATCATCATCATCATCGTCATTGTCACCATGATCTTCATGATGATCTTCATCATCATCATCATCGTCATCATCACCATATTCATCATCATCATCATCAATATCTTCATCGTCATCATTGTCGTAATCATCATCATCATCAACATCATCATCTTCATCGTCATCACCATCTTCATTTTCATCATCATCATCGTCATCTTCATCGTCAAGCATGACTGACAAGAACAATTCGAGCAGCAAAACCATACCTATAGATTAATTAATGTGCTACGTCGGGCCCACGTTGAATTTTTTTAAATGTGTCGGTTTGGTCTGAAATTTTGCATGGTTAGAATAGATGCATGCATTGATGGTGTAAGAGGGTTTCCTGACTCAAACATCATCATCATCATCTTTGTCATCATCATCATCATCAACATCTTCATCATTTCATAGGACATCAACATCGTGATCACCATCTTCATCATTATATTCATCATTGTCATCAGCATCATCTTCATCGTCATCTTCGTCATCACCATCGTCATCATCGTCGTCATCATCATCGTCATCTTCATCATCATCACCATCTTCATCTTCATCTTCATCATCATTGTCATCATCCTCGTCATCATCATCCTCGTCATCATCATCCTCATCTTCATCCTCATCTTCATCACCATCATCATCATCGTCGTCGTCGTCATCACCATGATCTTCATCATTGAGACTTCGTCATCATCATCATCATCATCATCATTGTATGATATCCGACATAGATACCTAGAAATACCGACGACGTTTGGCATCGATGGTTTGGAGAGTTTGTTGCATTCTTTATGATCATCTTCATCATGTCATAGGACATCATCATCATCATCACCATCTTCATCATCATCATCATCTTCATTAAGATCTTCGTCATCACCCTCTTCCTCATCAACATCTTCATCATGATCAACTTCTTCTTCATTATCATCATCATCTTCTTCATCATCGTCATCATCATCGTCATCGTCATCCTCATCATCTTCATTGTCATTATCATCGCCATCATCATCATCATCATCATCATAATCGCCATCTTACGGTTATTACAACCATGAATGGAAAATATGTAGATTCACGTAGAAGCAAATTTCAGGTTTCCTATATATAGAAGAAGAAGTTTGTAAATCATTTTGAACTCTAGGTGAGAAAAGAGAGAAAGAGAGAACTCTGAGCAGAGGGTGAAGTTGAAGCTCAAGATTTTGTGTGTATGATTATGTCGAAGAGCCGAAGCTCTGTAAAAGGATCATTCGGTGAGCCGACAAGTTTGGATTAGTCGGAGAGCCGACAAGTTTGTATTACCTTTTGTTGTTTCCAGACAAGTTATTTATATGAAATAGTTTAAGGTTTAAATGCATGTTTGCTTAGCCGACATTTTCTCCAGAATATTTACGTAAATGTTGTTTACATTTACGGTTTGAGTGAAAGATCAAAGAATCCATAAATTTCTCACCCAGTGAAAGTTCCAGGTTTTATGGCAAACTGGTCGACACAAGTCTTCCTAAATGTTTGGTTATATGATTGTTTAAATCTGTAGAATTGTTATTGTGTCGATTTTTACTTCATATTACTCGTAGGTGAAAAACATTTGTAATTTCTTAAGTCTTTTAGACTAAGAAATATCATTTGTGAATTCCGACTAAAACCAAACTAGAGCAAGTGAGTCCAAGTAAACCGGTCGAGTGAAACTGACAAGTTGTCGAAGTGGTCAAGCCGACAAGTGGTCGAAGTAAAACTTGTCCGTAGTTTCGACAAGTAACTGTCGGTAAAACCAATAAGTAAGAACTTATCAAAGAAAAAATAGTTAGGTCTAAAAGGACGACCAAATTGGTGTACTTGTCTAGTCAGTTTCACCCGACAAGTAAAAAGGAAAAGAGGTCGGCATAATTTTTTTTATAACTGAGCAGTAACTCAAGTTTGTCGGCTCGGTTTTTGCTAACATCCAGCTTATCGTTTCCTCATTCAGGATGAGCACTTGTCCATAGTTCTCTTTCCAACATCAATTTTTGTTAAATTTGATTGAAAAAGAAAAAAAGGAATCTGTATTGTACATGGATCAACAGAAGTTTTGCAGAGATTATCTCTTGCATGTGTATTTGTGGAGTTTCTTTCCCATTTGAAAAGTTGAAGTGTTTCAATTTATATTAAGTATGAAGAGTTGTGTATTCTATTTGTCCAAAACTGCTGGAAGATTGTTGCATAAATGGAGATTGAAGTTGTTGTGATTGCATTTAAATGAATTCGCGAAGTCTATGTGATTGCTCACTTGAAGATTGTGTTGATTAGCTTGTGGTTTATTTCTGGCAGAAACCTAAACTTCTCTGCTCTCAGAAACTTTATTGACTCCACTCAGTTGAAGAGCTATGACCTCATTCCTCTTGTTTTGTGGAGGATAAGAATGTTGGAAGATGTTGCTGGAATTCAAACTTCCCCCTAGTGTATGGGTGTTATTTCTCACAAGAATTGACGCTGCAGTGTAGTGCATTTTAAAGCTTGTGATGAAGGGTGTGTCTCATGGAATCCTGTAGCTCATGATAAATAGTGTGCGTTGGTTGTGTAAATGGTAGGTACATGTGCCCTCTCCATAGTGTGTTGATCTCTTGAAGATTGAACCTGCTGCGGCTTCAATAAATGAAGAGCGACTTTTTTAGTGAATGCTTGAATATTGCTCGTAATACCCCTCTTGGAGAGATTGCGTGGGATCTCCCCCATTTGAAGGATTCCTAGAGCTATAGTTTTATGCATTGAAGCAGTGAAGAAGATCATGTGGTAAATCCCATGAGAGCTGGGAGAACAATATGAATTGAAAACGGTGGAGCTGCACATTATTGATGAAGACTTCCCATTCATGAAAGAGCGGAGACCTCTTTCCAATATTCCTCAAAGAGTTGCACTGAACCTCAGAAACGTGAAGATGTGGCATACTAAAGTCTTCCTTACTGCTGTAAAAAGGAGTTAATATTTGATTTTCTCTTTTTTTTAGTCTTATGTGTGTTCATGAAGGCAGTGATGTGAATACGTATTTTGTAATTAAAGAGTTGCAATTTAATTTTTTATCGTTACCTTGTATGATTGAAGCATTCTTGTTACAATAAAACCTTGTACAGAATTTGCAGTAAACTACTGGATGACACTACTTATTTTGTGGTGTACTGCTACAGTTGCAGAATTGATCTACATAATTGAATTTGTATGTTGTAGAAATGAATAGTGTTGTAGAGTTGAATTAAATTGGCAGCTGTAGAATTAAATTGATTGTTGCATAATTATGTTGCATTGAAGTGAATCTTGCAAAATGTTGCAAAAATTGTTGGCTGACTAGCTTGATGTTGAATGACAATATTGGGAGTGATTGTATAGATTGTATTGCAGGTGAACAACTGATTCAGAAGAAATTTGTAGAACAAGATCCACATGATTCAGCTATAGCAGATTTCTCAATTCAACAATCATATATATGTAAATTGCAACTATGTCCGTTTGTAATTTCTTGTGTAGTTTTGGTACTTGCATGTGTTTTGCAAGTATTAAAATACTTGAAAGGAAAAAGTTGAATTATGTATTGTATATGGGTGCAACATAATCTTATGTTGTGACCGACACCCTTTACCTTTTAAGGTTGAATTTGCTGAATTGTATTTGTAAAGGGTGGAGTTACAAGAAGCCCTATGTATTCTCCTCCACCCAGACTTCTCCTCTTGCACCTAACACGGGGGACCATTATGTCAACTTCAAGTTTTGAAGCCTTCTTGTTATAATGAATAGCCATGGCCTTCTTCAAGTAATCCAGAGCAAGCGATCTTGAGCCACAGAAAGGTTCAAAGGCCACATTTAGTGATAAAACCAGAGAGACAGAAGGGAACCATTTTGATAGTTCTCATGTGTTTTGTGTCTAGTTGTGACACCTTGAGAGTCTCCTCACATTCAGAGTTCTCATATGTTTTGTGTCTAGTTGTGACACATTGAGTCTCTCCTCTCGTCACATTGTTCCTGACCAGGGTAATTTTTAGGGGATAAATTTTGCTAATTGGCTATTTTTGGGGCATTTTTTTCAAAAAATGAATTCGCTATTTGGTCATTTTTCTTCTCTAATATCACCTATATTTACATAAAATATGTTTTTTTATCATAATATTCACCAAAATTTACAATTTTAGTAGTAAATTGTAGATTTCATATATAATATTTTCCTACTTATCTATACATGTGTTTTATTTAATAAAAAATAATTTCCTACAATACTATACATAAATATAATATTAGAATTCTTAAAAAATACCATGTTCTTGATAAGGGGGGAATAAAGACCATCTATAACAAGCGAGCCAAAACAAGCGAGCATGTGAAGAGCTAAGTTCGATTGAGCTCCAAAGTTGGTGGTCATTCTAAAACCACCAGTATCAAGAGCACCTTCATGTAGCAGAATCAAGTGAAATATTCTAGCTAACTCACTTGGAAAAAGTTTCTCAAGCTGGAAATGTTCAGTAAGATGCAGTTGTTCACTTCCTATTTTAGCTCTCCAGATGGTTTGTGGTCAACCTCAAACCACCAATTCAGTAGAAGAATTCAACCTCATGTTTCTTCTACCAGACAGAACCTCTGAGCTTCATTCCAAGTTCCAAAAAGAACCTTTGAGTGCTCATGCCAAGTTCGAGAGTTTGTGGTCATCATTAAACCACCCACATAGTAGAAGATTTCAGATTTTGCTAGCCACTTTGGATGGTGGTAAGCCAAAACAACCCCTTCAAAGACCTCTTGTATTTTAGTAGAAGATGGTGCAAGCTTATGCTAACTTGCTTGGCATAGTGGTTTGTAAAGCCTTTTTTTAAACTCTCCTCTTTTTCTTGGACCCTTATACACCCTTCGGATTAAGGGGGGAATTGTTGGAAATCTAATCATCTGGGTTAAAATTCTCCCATGTTATTGCATTATTATCTTTCTTCATTTTCACGAGAAAAGAAAATGATGAGTCATAGGGGAGACCAAGGGTCACCCAAGAGTCCAAGAGGCCACTTCGAATATGAAACCAAGGGTCACTTATCATGTACATATGTACATTAGTTAATGAGAAGTAAGTGTGTTTTCACACTTTTCTTTATGTCTTGTGTGGTTATCCTATTTTCCTAAATTGGATTTTGTTTTCCAATAATATTTCTGCCCTAATGGGCTCCTGGAAGGGAGTTTTTTTTAATATTTAAGGAGTTATTGTGTAATTCATCAATCTTGCATTACATATCTATATTTTCTACACATGTTTTATATTCGTGTCTTATATTATAATTTAAGAGCTTGTTACATAACATAAAATTGTCAATATTATTTTCAATCACTATCATTTATGTTGGATAGTAGAATTCGGTTCCATGTACATAATAGGTAGATATTTCAGTTACTAAAGAATAAACTAAATAGTCATCCATTGTAACCTCTTGGAAGATGAAAACCAAGAGTCACTCCTCTTGTATAAATTTGATTCATATCAATACAATTGCATCTAAACATTGGAGTTATCCCAAGCCTATCAATTGGTATCAAAGCTCTAGTTTTGTTATACTTCCATGATCCACTACTAAAACAATCCTCCTTCAATCTATCCACTGCCAGAACTGCCTACTTCGTCCTTTGAGACATATCGTCTCCTTTGCAACATATTATTTACCTCTCCGCAAACTTGGGAATTTAGGCATTACCTCTCCTCTACAAACCCTAATTTGTGTGACTCTCCTTTGCATGCTCAGACATACATTCTGGTGTCTCCTAGTGTATGTTCTAGTGTCTTCCCACTACGTATGTTGAATTGAACAAAATTCATTTCTCAAAGAGAGGCAATAATTCAACTACTAAATATCCAATTTAAATAAGAAAACATGTTGTAATCCATAAGGAAAAAGATGTTAATAGGAATAAGAAATATGAGATGATAGATTAAAACTAAAGGCCCATTATATATATCTAGATGGAGTTCCCTTTCATTAATAGTCACGTCTTTTCGATACGACACATCTTTTCATTATGTCTTTATAATTATTATTTATTAATGATATTATCTTGTGTATATTAATGTTATTTATGTTCATTACATATGTTTTGTTGTATTTTCCCTTGACCATTTTTGTTTTGGTGTACAATGTATTCCCTCTCATTCCCCTAACTCTCCATTCTACCTATGCATGCAATGCTCTTCTTTGCATGCCTTACCTCTATGCGTTCATGTCTCACCTGCATTATGATCACCATATCTACATGTAAAATCCTTCAAACTAGCCAAGACATTGTCTCTCTAGTATTTCGAGCAGATATTCATGGTGGCGTTCCCAAACTTGAACTGGAGATCATCCAAAGAAACCACACTTATTGTTGCATAAAACTAGGCCTTGAAGAGGCCATCTACCATTGTTCTCCTCATATTCTTCTAGATTTTTTATGTCATTAAAACCCTTGCAGAAAACACTTTTGGAAAGCAGTTTGAAATCCATTTCTCTAGTTGAGAGAGGGATATAACATACCAAGTAGTAGGTATCCCCAAAATGGGTCGTTTATTGTGTAGGACCAGAGGTGGAGATTGTGGGATCAAAACTATGTTGAGAAATATACCATGGGGAAAACATTTGTTGTTGAAGGCACTCTAAATTGAATATATCATTGCATATAAGGGATCTCCTCTGCTAGAAGAAATTTCAATGCTTGAACTTGAAAGAAGATCCCTTCTCAATACCATCATGGTTTTCAACGGGTTTTAGTCGTTAGGGTTTCATTGTTGAGATGGTCACATTATTAAAATATTTCACCTATTTCTTGGGATCGATTTAAATTGGACATGAAATTCATGGTATACTATACATGAAATTCTTGTTGCTTGATTTAGATCAAGTTTGAACAAATCCCTTAAGGTGTGCTAGATTTATTATGGCTCGAGGAAGACCTCACTACTCTTCTTCTTTCTATTAAAGTTCTCTTATCTATTAATATATGTCATTATCGCAAATATGTTGAGGAGTATTAAGGAGGGATGACACATTTCTTATTTATTAAACCCTTGAAAATATTCAACAGTAGATTGTATTGCATATCTTGTTACAAAGACTGCATTGTAGAAGATAGTATTATCATATATGTTTCTTCCACTAAAAAATGTGTTGTTTGAACTGACTTTCTCTTGAAGATGCATTATCTAGTTTCCATAGTTAGAGTGGTGCTTAGTGGTAAGTACAACTATCTATAATGGTTGAGGAGGATCAAGCATACTCTCATCTTCAACAATCTATGGGATGGAATTTGTGACGGAGAGGGTGACGTTTCACTTGAAGAACTTACAACAAACAATGAACTTGCAATATGAAAGAACATAGATAAGAAGGCATGTGCACTAACTATTTCTATAGTAAGTGAAGAGGTGAGTCGACATATCTTATCTTCTAATAATTCCTATGATTCTTTGATGAAGTTTAAATATTTATATGAATCACACTAAAGTTTGGAGCTAATTCAGTTGTTGTTGAAGTTATTCAATCTAGAGTTGAAGGATAATGATCTCATGGGTGGAGCATCTAATATTAAATATAACATGCATGAAATTGGTGCCATTGATGTGAAGGTAAACATTTCCCTCATTTCCTTCATAAAGGTCCTATATCCCACATATTCTAGCTATATTGAGTCACTTCAATCTAGTGTCCAATTTAACTACCTTAAATTTGACTCTTTGGTGGAGAATATTGTAAAACGAGAGAAAACATTTGGAAAGAAGATAGTTTAAGCCCACAAGAGAGACTATGTGCCTTGTTCAGAAAGATAAAAAATGGTCACATGATTCTTCTTATAAGGGATATGACATCAAAATCAAGCATGGAATAAATAAATCTAGAGGTAGTGGGTATATGTAATGTCCCTACTTGGGATTTTGGAGAAAAGTACATTTTGAGCAAATCCGAGCTTAACTAGTCATGACTCTAGAGGGTTCCAAATTTATCCAAATGGTCCCAAATTTGGATGGAAATGGTATGGTGAGCCTTAAAACATACCAAGGTGTTTTATGGATACTTTGTATCTAACTTTATATCTATGCAACCTTGTTTTGGGCTAATGAGAGAAAGTGCAAACTTATTAGGAAAATATGGTCAACTAGTCCTTCTTGGTTTGGTCCCAAACACCACCAAACCTTTCCAAAATTATTATGGAGGTATCCTATTGGATTTAAAACATAATAATAGACCTAATACACTCAATTTTCAAATCATAAATTCATTTTTACATGTTAATCAAGTTTGCACAACTTTGGTCAATTTCTACCTTGAGACCAGTGAAACCCAAGTTGACCCAAATGCACCCTAATGACTTCAAATTATGTATGGAATAGATTGAGGGGTATTATGGAATCCTAATTCATAATATTAATTCTCATACACTTTCCAGTTGCATCTGAAACATGTTTTTGGGCATAGGTAAAGAAGGACAAAAACACCAAGAAATCGATGTTAAACCCCCAAGGGTAGATGACACTTTTGGATTTCCAAATGTAGTAAGACCCTCCCAAATTTGGGAACAGAGTATGGGGATTAATATCAGATATTATGGTATTTAATTAATCATGTTTATTATCTTTTAAAACTATTTATAAAGCACAACATCATATAACAACTTTTAGTGAAATTGCTTAAGGGGAAATGATATTAATAACTCAATTTTGACTCATGAAAGTAGATCGAATGGTTCAGTTAATGAAATGAAATATAGATAAAATGAATATAATATGAATTTATTCCCCAATAACATTAAACATCATAGAAATTCCTGTTCGGGTACACATGGTACTCCTAAAAGACCAAACACCTTCAGATACCGCTTCACACAAATAGATCACAGATCAACACACCGATGTTTGTCACGTGGTTAAAACCCTCGAGAGGGAAACAGTCCATGGCCCCAGCCAAATAGCTACTTGGAGCAATTTATTATGCAAAATAAATAAAGTTACACGAGCTTCTCATAATCGATCAACTAGCCAAGGACCCTCTATGCTATTTAAATAGAGATCATAGACCAATCGGGTTTTAAGCCACAGATCAATGGTAGGTATGATCTAAGAGAAGTTGAACCATCGGATCACTCTATGTATAGAACATATCGTGACTATCGGATTAGAATATTTACAAATGCATACTAAATAAACACACTTTTACCTAACGGATATATTACACAAGTTGATCTTAACTAACTCCTAAGTATCTAAATATCCTAACATCCTCCCTTAAGAACAAATTGGGATAGGATTGAAGGATTTACAAAAGTGACACTATTAGGAGAAGGAAGGAGGCATTAGATCCTATCCAACCTTAAGGACACATTCCTGAACTCCTAACATAGACCGAAGTTTAGAAAACTTCGCTTCTGTAAGAGACTTGGTAAAGATGTCTACAACTTGATCATCTATAGGGCAATAGAGCACTTCAATAACATGATCATGAACAAGATTTCTGATGAAGTGCATGTGTAGCTCAATGTGTTTGCTGCGTTGATGTAGAACTGGATCTTTGGAAAGCTTGATGGCACTTTGATTGTCGCACCAAAGTGGAGTAGACTGCTACTGCTTGAATCCAAACTCTGAAAGGATCTGTCGAAGCCATAAAGCTTCCTGACTGGCATTAACTGCGGCTCGATATTCTGCTTCTGCTAAAGAAAGAGCAAGAGCTTGTTGTTTCTTACAAGCCCAAGTGATAGGTCCAGATCCCAGACTAACAACATAACCTGCAATAGACTTTTGATCATCAGGATCACCGGCCCAATATGAATCAATGAAACCAACCAACAAAGGTTTCCTCCCTGTATTGTAATGAATCCCAAACTGAATTGTACCTCGAATATATCGAAGTATTCTTTTTGTTGCTTTCCAGTGACTTTCATGAGGAGTTTGCATATAACGGGAAACACGACCAATGGCAAAGGAAAGGTCAGGACAGGAATGAGTCAAGTATAAAATACTACCAACAAGCTGACGATACAAGGTGGCATCTACTTCAATGGAAGTACAAGTGGCAGAAAGTTTGACTCCAGACTGGAAGGGAGAAGGGGCTATTTTACAATCTTCCATGTGGAAGCGACGAACAAGGTCACAAGCATACTTAGACTAGGAAAGAAAGATTCCTTCTTTGGTTTGCAAGACTTGGAGACCAAGAAAATAATGCAAATGTCCTAAGTCTGACATTTCAAAATTTTGCTTAAGACTATATTTCACATGGGTTATAAGGTTAGGGTCACTACCAGTAAGGATAAGATCATCAACATAAAGAACAAGTATGATGAGATGGTTTCATACTTTCTTGGTATAGACATTGGGGTCATAATGACATCTAGAAAAATCAGTGTCAATGAGAAAGCTATCCATTTTGGCATACCAAGCTCTAGGAGCTTGCTTAAGGCCATATAAGGATTTCTTAAGGAGACAAACAAGGCTAGAGTTATTCTGAATATATCCAGGAGGTTGTTCCATGTAAATTTCCTCATGTAAATCACCATGTAAGAAGGCTAACTTGACATCCATTTGATGGAATTCCCAGTTATGTAAGGCTGCAAGGGAAAGAACAAGGCGGATGGAGTTCATTTTTGCTACAGGGGCAAAGGTTTCATTGTAGTCAATCCATTCAACTTGGGAAAAACCTTTGGAAACTAACCTTGCCTTAAGTCTTTCAACACTTTCATCTGATGCATACTTAGTTCTGTAGACCCATTTACATTTGACAAGTTTTCTTCCTTTTGGAAGAGGAACAAGATCCCAAGTATCCTTCGCCATTAAGGAACGATATTCTTCATCCATAGCTGCATCCCAATCTGGATTTCCTGAAGCTTCTACAAAAGTTTCTGGATCATGATTCTCGGAAACTTGAGCTAAAAGAGAAGAGGCTCGCTGAAACTAAGAACGTGTTTGACGTTGATCTCTAGGATCATCGGCAAGGTCACCAGCTGCTTCACATGTTGAACGGACCCATTGAGGAAGTATTGGTGCTAGTGCAATTGGAGGAACATGAGCAGGTGGAGGTGGATTTTCATCCTCACTGTCATCATTAGAAACTGGAGTTGGAAACCTGTCAAGGAAGCTGGAAGAAGAAGAAGAAGAAGGCACAATCGCTGAATCAGGCTCGTAGGCCAAAGATGGCGCACCCGCCAAGTTAGGATCATAGGCCAAGAGATTTTCATCAAATTTAACATCTCTTCTAATGATTATATCATGAGAATGTGGATGAAGAAGTCTATAACCTTTTACATCTTCAGAATATCCAAAAAAATGCACTTTTCACTTTTAGGCTGCAATGCTTTCTGTTTTTCATCCGGAATGTGAGCCCATGCTTCACAACCAAACACACAAAAGTGACTTACATCTGGTTTAATTTTACTCCATGCTTCTTCCAGTGTTATACCCTATAAAACTTTAGTTGGTGTGCGATTAACTATGTAATTTGCACAATTTATGGCCTCAGCCCAATATTGAAGACTTAGTCCCTTAGATTGGATCATACAATTAGCCATTTCTTTTAAAGTGCGGTTCTTCCTTTCAGCTACACCATTTTGTTGGGGTGTATATAGAACAGTGTGCTGTTGTTGGATTCCTTGTTAAGTGCAAAAAGTAGTGAACTTGTTGTTAACATATTCTCCTCCATTGTTAGATATTAACTTAATAATTTGATGACCAGATTGTTTTTCAACAAGAGCCTTGTAGGCTAAGAACATGTTAAATACTTCACTCTTAAGTTTTAGGAAGTAAACCCAAGTGCGTATGGAGTAGTCATCAATTAAAGTTAAGAAATATTTGAAACCAGAAAAGGAAGCAGATGGAAGAGGGCCACACAAGTCACTATGCACAAGTTCCAAGGGAACCGAGGCGTGCCAAGAGGCACGTTTGTCAAAACTGTCTCGATGATGTTTTTTGAGTACACAACCAGAAAAAACACCATCCTTGCAAGATACCAGTGGAAGACCAGTCACCATATTGTATTTACATAGTTGTTGCAATGAGCGATAATTTAAGTGACCAAATCGCTCATGCCAAAGTTTGCTCAAGTTATCACTATGAGCAACAAAGATTGAAGGAAAAGGTGATGACCCAAAGTTGTTAAATTTGTACAACTTGGTAATATCATCAACAGTTGCAGTAGCAAGGATATTTTGAGGATTTTTAAAATCCTTGATTACAATTTGGTGAGGTGTAAACGTCACAGTTTTACCTTCACCTGAATGAGTAATTTGATAGACTGATAACAAATTGCAGGAAATTTTTGGAACACATAGTACATCACTAAAATGACCATTTTCTACTGGAACGGTTCCAGATCCTACAACACTTAGAGATTTATCATCACCAACAAATATTTGTTTGGTGTTACATTCATGCATAGTAGAAAACATGGCTTTATCCTTAGCCATATGATAAGATGCTCCAAAACCAATGAGCCATTCAATTGAAGTAGAAGAAGAAGATGCAGTATAAGAGTAACTAGAAGCACAAAGTGCATGTCCATGAGAGTTAGATTCTGAAGACGAATATAGGCTGATGTGGTGCTTCTTCATTGCTACTTCCAAGGCTGCCATCTTCTTAAAACACTTAGATTCATCATGATTATCTTTCCCACAAAAATTGCAATGACGCTCAGTCTTTTTTCCTTTTTGCTTGGATCCTTTGTCATTTTTTAAACAAGGAGCTGACTGAGAAGGTTTGGGACCCTTGTTGTTTTGCTTATTATTGCGAAAATTCTATTTCTTGGGAGGCTTGGACTTTTCTTTATGTTGGGACAATAAGGCTTTCCTAGATGTATCTGTATTGTTAATTATTCCAAGATGAATGAGCTTATCTTGCTCTCTAATTAGGGAATAACAAAAGGATTCAAGGTTAGGCTCTTGATAGCTAGCTACAGTCAAGGATTCTTTCATGGAGTAGAATGTAGATACAAAAACAGAATATGCAGGTCCAAGTTTGGAAAGAATATGATAAATACATTGTTTGTTTTATTTCTTAATCTTGCATTATGCACATAAGAGTCTAAGAGTTTTATACTTAGATAAATAGTCTTGAATGCATGAAAAATCATTTGGATTCAAGGAAATCAGCTCATTCTCGAGTTGATGACCCCGAATTTCATTGTGTTTACCAAACACAGATTCCAACTTTTTCCAAGCTTTATCAGGTTCATATATGTCAGATATGTGGAATCGCAAATCAATAGAGATTGACATCCCAATCAATCCACGAGCTTCATCACATCTATTTTCCCATTTAATTTTCTTATCATCATCAGTGGGTTCTGTTTCTTTCCCTGTGGTTATCCTGAAAAGTCCCCCACTTTGTAGAACATCTTCCATACGAGATTTCCATGAGAAATAGTTAGAACTTGTAAGTATAATATCACAAGGGGAGGCCATACTGTAAAATAATGGCTGAAAGAACAGAAACTAACTGTCTAGATGCAAAGAGCTCGAAAAAATATGCGGTTTTAAAAAAACGACACTTAAAATGGATTCTGGATGATGAAGTTATGCTTGATCAAAGAAAATGTTGAAGATGTCCCCAATAGTGACGTGACAGATATTAACTAGACCAACTAAAAAAAGAAGCCCCCTCTTCCCAAAATCAACCTTTGACAATCACTTTTACAATAAAGTTGCTTTGAAGTGAATCACTTTTGTAGAATAAGTGATGTTCACTTTTACAATAACGTGACTTTTAAATAGTGCGGCAATAAATTAAAAGACTTAAGTGACTCACTTTTATTTTATTTTATTTATGTGAGATGCACTTTTACAATAAAGTAACTTGAAAATAGAAATTGAATGCACTAAAAAGTAGCTTGATAAGACTTGAACCCAAGACTTATCAAGGTGTAAAGCAACTTTGGACCAAGTGAGCTAAGTTTAAAAGGTACGTAAAAGTATGGAAAGAGGAAGGGGGCTTTAAAAAAAAAAAAAAACTCTTCTCTCTCGTTTTTCGTGCTTGCTTTCTTTTCCTGCAAATCACAAAAAAAACAAAAAACAAAAAACAAATTTTTTTTTTTCCACACAATGGGATTAGATATTGGTTAGCTTACCCGAAAAGTCTACGTTTTCAAGTTTTCTTGTTGTTTCTAATTTTCCGTGATTGCACAAGGTGCACGGCAAAGAGCATACGTAGCCGAGAAGACAAGAAAAAAAACTTTCCCTTGCTGTTTCTGATTTGCCGCGATCGAGCAAGGTGCACGGCAAAGAGCATACACAGTCAGGGAAAACAACAGTCTGAGACTAAAACATAAAATATCTAATAATAAACTGATAAAATATGAGATATTAAAAAAAAACAAATCCGTCGCTGTAACATTATACCTTCAGATTTGCCGAAATGGGTGTTTCTGGAGCAAACGAAAACGGTTTTCGGTGAAATGAAAACTATTTCCCAATGGAAACGGTGCTCCAGACGCAATGGAACAACTCCCATAGGCCACAAATGCATAGAAAATCTAGAACCAGAAACCCTTTCAAATTTTCAGCAACACCGGTTCCAGATCTTGATCAAAACTGAAAGCGGCTCTTCATAAAAGCTCTGATACCATGTTCGGGTACACAAGGTACTCCCAAAAGACCAAACAACTTCAGATACCACTTCATACAAACAGATCATAGATCAACACACTGATGTTTGTCACGTGATTAAAACCCTCGAAAGGGAAACAGTCCACGGCGCTAGCCAAATAGCTACTTGGAGCAATTTATTATGCAAAAGAAAGAAAGTTATATGAGCTTCTCATAATTGATCAACTAGCCAAGGACCCTCTATGATCTTTAAATAGAGATCATAGACCAATCGGGTGTTAAGCCACGGATCAATGGTATGTATTATCTAAGAGAAGTTGAACCGTTGGATCACTCTATGTCTAGAACATATCATGAATGTAGGATTAGAATATTTACAAATGCATACTAATGCATACTAAAGAAACAAACTTTTACCTAAAGGATATATTACACAAGTTGATCTTAACTAACTCCTAAGTGTCTAAATATCCTAACAATTCCTTCATACAAATATTATATACAACTCTTTCAAAGTGGAAGCGAAATACATGAAAACTAGTCATTCAAGAGCATGGGAATGCACATCCTTCACACTGGAGTTTCTTGGATTTTGAGATACAAAGAATATGGTCATGAAATTACAGAGTAAAACATCATTTATGGATTCCACATCATCATCAAACTCTTGGAAAATTCCTTATACAAATATGATATACAACTCTTTCAAGGTGGAAGCCAAATGCATGAAAAGTAGTGATGCAATGGCATGAGAATGCAAGATTTTCACACTTGAGTTTATTTGATTTCGAGTTACAAATAATATTTTCATGAAAGTACATATTTATAAATCAATTATCTCTTCCCCATCATCATCAAACTTAGATAAAATTCCTCATACAAATCTAGTATACAACTCTTTCAAAATGGAAGCCAAATACATGAAAACTAGTTATTGAAGAGCACAAGAATTTAAGCCTTGCATATATGTATTTGTGATATTTAGACTTAAAAAGTATATGTACATGATATTTCAGAGACATAAATCATATATCAAGGCTTTTTCATCAAATACATTCAACAAAGCGCAAGCACCACTCCAATAAGTGCGCCCTCAACATGAGAGTGTGGGGGAATGGAGAAGAAGGAACGAGAGAATAGGGAGATAGATGAGAGTTAAAAATATATGGAACTTCAAAATGAAACTAAAAACCCTTAATTAATATCTAATTATGGTTGTTAATGGTCTCTCCATCAACCAACTTGGAAAGGAATCCAACTCTTTCGAAATTGCTTCACAAGCAGGGAAACTGAACACTCACTGTGCAATGGACAAGAAAAACCTCTCCAAAATGTAAAAGGATAATTAAAAAATGGTCAAAATCCATTCTAATTCCTCATTAAATCCTTTTATTAACTTCATGAGGAATCCTAAGGTGAATTTCCCTCCATGCACTTCCTCCAACTCATCTTAGTGGTTTAGTAACTCCTATGACACTTGTCTTCCTATTCATGCTCCAATTCTTTCCCCAATTCGAATGGCTGCATATAACTCCAAAATTAGACCTATTGGTGGACATTTTTATCCCTGTCATGTCATATTTTTCATATGTATGCAATCATGTCTGAATTTTCCATACTTGTCATAGAATCTTTCAACATTTGTTGGCAAAGAGTGCATGTAATCTCCTTCCCAGTGGCACACATTGTCTTCTAGTATCTTACTCTTCCATGGGAGTTACTCTCCTTTACTAATTTGAATTCCTAATATCATTATATTCTACTCGACACCACATCACCCTCCAATAATGTTACATTACCCATGTGTTGGAATTTGGATGGAGATCATGCCAAGTGTGCGGGGAATCTCGTCACCCAAAGGCTCCACAAGCTTCCAAGTGTCTTCATGAACCCATTCCACCTTATTTTATTAGAATTTATAAATTATCTGACCCATTTAAATGTCAATATGGTAAACTAAAGTAATTTTAGGTCCCATAGCCCCTTGTTACAAAATTTATGTCTCCATCTCAACCTAGGTAACTAGTAGGTTGGTGAAACATTATTTGCAAGTAGTCTTATTTGGAAATTATTTAATTGTGGACATGACAGTCCTCCCCACTAAATATTTCTTCTCCTCGAGCAAATTCAAACATGGATTTTGAATAAACTTATTCCCTTCCAAAAGTTTACTTTAAACCTTGGCTGTAATTTGAGTAGTGGTACTCATGTACTACAAATGTGTGTTTCCAAAAGTAAATATATGTGGATATTTATAGATTTATATATCATGTGACATTGACACTAACACCAAAAAGATTAATCAAATCCATAAAAACAAAATTTAGACAAATAATCTTTACCTCCATCTTTTGGAAACCTTTTCTAAACTCTCAACCCTTTTTGCTTATGTATGATTCTTTGAAGTTGGTACTAAGTTGCCAAGCTTGAATTTCCAAGATTACAAGAAAGTTTCAAAGAGGAATCACCATGCTTGTTGCTTATCTACTCTGACTACAATCACCTTCTCAAGTGGTGATTCAATATCCCCTACTGCTCGTTTCCTCCAAAATAGAAACCAAACAATACCCGAATCCCATTGCTTGTATTGCACCCTTCCAAACAACATGAGTACAAAAGATAGATCATTAAAGTACATAACTAAATCATACAATTGTACATCAATAAGGTATCTCATCAAAGGATCATGAAATTTCTTGTACATCCAAGTAAGTAGATCATCATGTGGCCCATACACACAAGAATCAAGTATTATATCAAATCTACTCCAATGACATAGGTGAGGATCCCAGGTCCTATAATTATGCTCCAAAAGATTGTAAGATGCATCAAAATAATAATCAGCCATGTGTTATTTAATCCAAGAAGTGAATGAAGAACCTCCACCAAAATCTGAACCAAATAAGGAGAAAAGAAAACATGAAGACTTCAAGTGGCTTAAAGAAGTCTCATCAATAAACCCTTGAATATGTATATCATCATAATCGAACAAAGGATGTTTCTGCAAATGTAAAGAATATGGAACTCTAGTCACGCCATCATAAAAAGGAGAGATAGGAAGTCCATACTCTTCATGTAGCACCATAAAAAAGAAACCTTTCACCCATACTTCATTAGGATGAATGCTGCAAAATATGGAAGTGTAGGATGTAGGAGAAAGAACCAACTCACCCAAAGGATTATAAAGTAAAAAAAAATCATCATCTGAAGGCTCCATAGGGGTATGATTATGCATCTCCCTCAAAAGTGGGACGCTTTCCTCATATGTTGGTTCCAAGGTAGTGGAACCATGCACTGCTTCCAAAAGTGTGTAAGCATTATCAAGAGGCAGCTCAAGCTCCTCTTCCACCACAAAAAGTGATTGGCTCTCATCAATCCCATGTTCAAACTAATCAAGAACCTACAATTTTCCATGCTTCTCATGATCCATAATGTCATGATAATCCTCCAAGCAATCTACCATATGACAATCTGAAACATAGGAGGAAGAACAAATATCTTGAAACCTCTCAAGAAGTTGTTCATTTTGAATTTTGAGCTTATGAATATATTCATTATTATTTAAGTATGCTTCATGTAACCATTCACTAAGCTAAATAACATTGTTTCTATCAAAAAGCAAATACATGAAATTACCTTTGATGTTGCACATTGCTCTTTAATATTCCCCATGTCTTCAAGGAAGGATGGCTCCTCCAATGAAGAAAATTTCCAACAAGAATTTGATACCAATGCTTGAGTGTCATGGAGTAGGCTAAGGGACTCATGGATATTCGTTTCACCCATATTCAAAGACCCTTCAATGAAGGATGGCTCATGAGAGGAAACCTCCTCTTATTCTTTCTGCTTGATTTGGTCAATTTCTTGAAGCTAAAGTGGTGATGGGGAAGTTGATATTGGTTCTTCGTTATCTCGCACAAGGTATTCATATTCATGCTTATGAGAACTTGGTATTGCAACAACATTTTCAATTGTTATCTCTATGTCACCAACATAAAGTTATGAGCACCCATAAGTAGGTACTCCTTCATAGTTCAAGGATCCATCAGTAGATTCTATTTGATTTGCAAAACCCCCATCAGTAAGGATTGTGTGTGTATTCACCTTACTCCTCATGTTCTTCTCTGAAATCAAATCGAGGTGATTTATGCTCCACTTCATGAATCTCTGATTCTTCCTTTAATGGTGTATCTTGTCTCTTTTCACCTTCTTTATGCTGTAATTTCTTCCACAACCTCCACATTTGATCCACAAACCTGTCTAAAATTTCCTCATCTATAGAGAAGGATATTTCATTACTCTTTTCACAAGTAGGCTGATTTTTATTTAATGATTCTAAATTTACACTATTAGGCCTATATCCAAACAACCACTTAGAAAAGTCTTCAAAAGGGTAGGACTTAGAGGCCTCTCCCATCACATTAAGATATGCTTGATATTGTTGGGGTAAAGTTTTACATGTTTCTCTCAATATTTATCATCCATCCATAGGAGTAGCTCATGGTGGTTTCAAATATACATATTTACAATAAACAGGGTCATAATAATAATCCTCATCCCTTATGAAATTGTAAGAAGTGCTACAAGATGGCAACTCTTCCTCATACCATTCACATTCTTCTTCATATTTCCCATAATCATCTTCAGAGGAGTCTTCATAACATTAAGACATGGCTGCAATTTTTTCTTCAATGGATGGTATTAATGAAAAGGTTCAAGGACCATGCTTTGACACCACTTTATTGTCCCTACTTGGAATTTTGGATACAAGTACAACTTGAGCAGATTCGAGCATAACTAGTCATGACTCTAGAGGGTTCCAAATTTCTCCAAATGGTCATGAATTTGAAATTAAATTGTATGGTGATCCGTAAAAAATCACAAGGTGGTTTATGGAAACTTTGTATCTAAATTTATACCTATACAACCTTGTTTGTGGTTAATGAGAGAAAGTGCAATTTTACTAGGAAAATGTGGTCAACTAGTCCTTCTTGGTTTGGTCCCAAACACCATCGAACCTTTCCAAAATTATTATGGAGGGATCCTATGGGATTTAACACATAATAAAATACCTCATACACTCAATGGTATAATCAGAAGTTCATTTTTACATGTTACTCAAGTTTTTACAACTTTGGTCAATTTCTAGCTTGAGACTAGTGAAACCCAAGTTGACCCAAATGCACCCAAATGACTTAAATTTATGTATGGAAGATATTAATGGGTTTTAGGAAAATATAATTCATAATATTAATTCTAATACACTTTCCAATTTCCTCTTCAACTTGATTTTTTCCAGAGGTAACGAAGGACAAAAAGACTAGGAAATCGATGTTAAAACCCCCAAGGGTAGATGACACTTTTGGATTTCCAAATGCAGTAAGGACCTCCCAAATTTGGGAAAATATTATGGGGATGAATATAAGACATTATGGTATGTAATTAATCATTTTTAATATCTCTCCAAACTTATTATAAAGTGCGACATTCATATAACAACTTTCAGTGAAAATGCTTAAGGTGAAATGGTATTAATAGCTCAATTTTTACTCGTGAAAAGTTGATCAAATGGTTCAAATAATGACATGAAATATATATAACATAAATATAATATAAATGGATTCCAAAAAATCATTAAACATCATAAAAATTCCTCCATACAAATATGATATATAACTCTTTCAAAGTGGAAGCCAAATACATGAAAACTAGTCATTCAAGAGCATGGGGAATGCACGTCTTTCACTCTGGAGTTTCTTGGATTTAGATCTACAAAGAATATTTTCATGGAATTACAGAGTAATAAATCATTTATTCATTCTCCATAATCATCAAAATCCTGGAAAATTCCTTATACAAATCTGATATACAACTCTTTCAAGATGGAAGTCAAATGCATGAAAACTAGTGATGCAGTGGCATTATAATGCAAGATTTTCACACTGGATTTTATTGGATTTATATTTATAGAGAATATATTAATGAAATTAAAGAATTATAAATAATTTATGGCTACCCTATAATCATCAAACTCAGATAAAAATCCTCATACAAATCCGGTATGCAACTCTTTCAAAATGGAAGCCAAATACATGAAAGCTAGTTATTCAAGAGAATGGGAATGCAAGACTTTCATACATGCATTTATGATATTTATAATTAAAGAGTATATGGAAATTATTTTACAGAGAAATAAATCATATATAAAGGATTTTTCATCGAATATACTCAACAAAGTGCAAGCACCACTCCAACAAGTGCGCCCTCAACATGAGAGTGTGGGGGAATGGAGAAGAATGAAGGAGAGAAAAGGGAGATAGATGAGAAATAAAAATGTATGGACCTTAAACATGAAAATAAAAAAAATTAATTAATATCCAATGATATTTATGAATTTCCTCTCCATAAACCAACTTGGAAATGAATCCAACTCCCTCGAAATTGGTTTACAAGCAGGGAGAGTGAACACTCACCGTACAATGGGAATCAAAATATCTCCAAAATTCCAAAGGCCAATTAAAAAATGATCAAAATAAATTATACTTCCTCATAAAATCCTTTTATTAACTTCATGACGTATCCGAAGGTCGAATTTCCCTCCATGGGCTTCCTCTAACTCATCTTAGTGGTTTAGTAACTCCTATGACACTTGTCTTCCTCTTCATGCTCCAATTCTTTCTCCAATTTGAATGGATGCCTATAACTCTTAAATTCGAACTCTTGGTGACTATTTTTATCCCTGTCATGTCATATTTTTCATATGTCTGCAATCAGGTCTTCTTTTTTCATACTTGTCATAGAATCTTTCATCATTTGTTGTCTTAGAGTGCATGGAATCTCCTTCCAAGTGGCACATATTGTCTTCTAGTCTCTTGCTCTTCCATGGGAGTTAATTTCCTTTAATAATTATAATTAATTGGATCATTATATTATATTTTACACCACATCACCCTCCAATAATGTTACATTACCCATGTGTTCGAATTTCAATGAAAATCATGCCAATTGTGCGGGGAATCTAGTCACCCAAAGGATCCACAAGCTTTCAAGTGTCTTCATGAACCCATGAAACCTTATTTTATTAGAATTTATCATTTATGTGACCAATTTAAATGTGAATATGGTAAACTAAAATCATTTTGGGTCCCATATCCCCTTGTTACAAAATTTATTTCTCTGTCTCAACCTAGGGAACTAGTAGGTTAGTGAAATATTATTTGCAAATGGTCTTATTTGGAAATTATTTAATTGAGGACATGCCAATAGACATAACCATGGTGAGATATTTGATATTCAATTTGTTCATTGTGGAAATAAAGGACATGAGTTGAAGACATGCAAAATTCCACGAGAAAAGAATAAAAAGAAGAAAGTGGTAAATCTCATGAATTTGGTAAAGCCCCTAAATCTTGTAAGTTTCATTGTTGTGCATTGTAATGTTGGTAGAAATGAAGTTCTATTCAATACTTCGATTTCATATTGGAATTTAATTGGATTCTTAACACAAGTACTACCTTCCACATGACATTTAGAATATATTCCTTGAAGATTTGAATGATAGTGTAGATGGTATAGTGTACTTTGCAGCTAAGTCCAGCCTCAGACCTAAAAGAATTGGCACCATTAGGATTAAATTGCCTATATTTACTGATTTTATGTTGCAAATGTTATCTATATTCTAGAGTTGTAGAGAAACTTGTTGTCTCTTGTGCACATTCAATAGAAAGGCCATTCCGTCCACATATTTGATCGAAAATTTGAGATAAGGAGATCCTCTAACAACCAATTTATCGTGACTAGATGGGAAAATGAAATATCATTTAAGTTGAAAGGGACATTTGAAATAGTTCATAATTTTTCATATCACTCTTAGCATGAAGAAGGTACTTTTCATCTAGTCTCTTGTGGCATGCTAGATATGGACATATCAACCGTGATAGTATTACAACATTGAAAAAGAATGGAATATTAAGTTTTCCCACTATTCCAAAGAAGTTAAAGCATCATGATGCTTGTATCATTGGAAAACATAGTAAGTAATGTTTCCATGATTTAAATTCCAGGTCATATAGAGAATTAGAGTTGATACACTTTGAATTGTGTGGTCCCATTCCTATTGCTTCTCCAAATAGTCGTAAATATCTCATGATTTGTATTGATGATTACACCAGGATGTGTTGGATTTATTTATTGAAGCATGAATATGAGGTATTTGAAACATTTAATAATTTTCTTGTATGGATTTAAAATGAAGCACAATATCATATTGGCACTCTTTGTAGTGATAATTGAAAATAATATACTTCTAATGAATTTGAAAACTATATATTTCAACATGTGATTTTGCATCAAACCATTGTTCCATATAATCCTCAACGAAATGGTGTAGCATAAATATTAATGAACCAGATGCTCTTGAATATGGTATGCTCCACATTCTTTTTCAAGAATGTGAAATTGATGCTTTGGGGTGCTGCAGTTCTCTATGTAGTCTATTTGAGAAATACAATTCCATCTCATTCTCTTACCAAGAAGACTCCATATGAAATATTGTATGGATGCATTCCTTTAGTGATGCATGTTAGGGTCCTTAGTTTCACCTATTATGCCTTAAATACTAAGTAACAAGGAAACAAAATTGGCGCAAAGAGTAAAAAATGCATTTTCTTAGGATACTCAAATACCACCAAGGCACATTGTCTTTACAATGAGGTAAATAAAAAGTTTATTTTTTCTAGAGATGTGATTTTTCTTGAAATCAATAAAAATGACAAGTCTATGGAGAGGTAGCTTGATTGTATGGATAAATTTACCCATGTAAATACATATCATGAATTTTAAAATGAGATTCCACATCATGAAGGGGGGATCCCTATCTTGGATCAATCTTTGGAATATTTTTTTGGAGCACCGTCTTCTCTTCATGAAGGAGTTCCTACCACTTCACCAAAAAAGGAGGTTTAATTGGATGATGTGATTGAGAGGTTTGGAATATTGAATCATGGAGAGAATGAAAAGCCACTAGTTAAGGAACCTGTACCCTCATAGAAACTTCCAAAGTAGGTTAGACACTTGAAAGTGTTCATTCTTACAAGGTCAGAAATATAAGAACTAGAAGTTAGACAAGACAAGAAGATGGAGGTGATGCATATGATTGAAATTCAAGCAGTGTAGATGATGTGGATGTTTTATATGATTGTGAATTGAGTTTATATACAAACCATGAAATAAATTCCTTTGAATAAGTTGCTTCTTATGATGAGTGGAAATAATCTACGCAAAAGGAATGTGAGGCTCTAATTAAGAATGGGACATGGAAGTTGGTGGATCCTCCATTTGGAACCAAACCAATTGGATGAAAGTGGGTATACAAGAACATGCACAAACCATATGGTTCAATTGAAAAGCATAAGGCAAGGATTGTGGAAAAATGATTTGCACTGATAGAATCCATTGACTGTAATGAGACTTCCCTCGCCCCCCACAACAAAATGGGCTGCCATTAGTACTCTATTGGATTTGGATACAAAAATGGATGGAAAGTTCATCAAATGGATTTGAAGACTTATTTCTTGAATGGAGTCTTGAAAGAGAATATCTCAATGTCTAAGTTGGAAGGTTTTGTTGTGAAAATACCAAGACAAAAGGTATGCAAGATTGTCAAGTATTTGTATGGTATGGAACAAGCACCTCACACATGGTATGAAAACCTAACATGGCATATTTTAAAATTGAATTTAAAACACTTTAATCTTGATGATGCAACCTTGTTTGTCAATAACGTTGGAAGACTTGTTATATATATTTTTAGTGTATTGAGATGATATGTTGATAACAGGGAACAATGAAATCTACATTGCATCCATAAAGAAAGACTTTAATAAAAGATTCGAGATAACCTATTTGGGATATCTTCACTACTACTTGGGTATTGAAGTGACTCAAAATCCAATGCATATATTCATAACCTAGAAGAAGAAAATTGGAGAGTTGTTGAACAAGTTTGGCATGAAAAAGTGTAACCATATATCTACTCTAATGGAACAAATTTAAATCTCACATCAAAATAAGGAAATCAATTTGAGGATGCAACAAAATACATACAACTTGTTGGGAGTCTTATCTACCTCACCACCATCAAGCCAAATATTTAATTTGTTGTTGGGATCCTTTTTAAGTTCAAGAAAAAACCTTGTGAAGTACATTGGTTTACTGCAAAGAAAATACGGTTGAAGTGGAATCAATACCTTGGAATAGACTTTAATTTATGTGGTAAGAATTTCATACCTCGAAGATGAAACAGTGACATGTGGCAGTTTTTACAAGTTCTCTCTTCTCAACAGTCTTGAAATGAGACACCTTGGAAAAACACGTATAAGTTCCACTTGGTAAAACCAATTCTGCTCTAACTTGTGGTGTTGTAAAACAAACATGCGAGGCTACCTCAGTACGAAATTTCAGACACATAGGAGCATCAATTTTGTAGATAACGCATAAACAATATCAGGCATTCTACGAAAGAAACTGAAGAAAACTAGGGCATCAGATATTTTGCAGTTCTGATCATAGTTTTGGGAAAATGAATATGCTAATTAGCTCGCCTTCAAGAGGCACATATTTATATCCAATAAGATCTAAAATATTCCAAGTTTTAAAAATTAGGGTTTCTCTAACAAACCCTATACCAGCCAGATCCAGAACCAGGACGAACACCTCAAACCGATAAGATCTAATATTTTTCCATTTACATTTGAGGTTCTCATTTCAAAATGACCTAGCACCCCAGCTTGATGAAAATCTTGGTAAAGCTGAAAAAATTCCGAGCATGGAAGCATAGGATTTCACTGGTTCTTGAATAAAATGAATTGGACGCCTACATAAGCAGAGAGTTTCTAGTTCCAAAGGGAGATGAGGCTAAAGCCTTACACAAGAAGAAACTCGACTCATAATAAGAGAAGAGAAGATGGGAGAAACTGAAGATCAAGCGCTCACGATTCAAAGAAGATCCCTCAAGCGATGAGGAATATGAAGAACTCAATTATTGAAGAACCTCTTATCCATATTATCATTTGGATAAGAAATGATGATGTCATGAATGAAGAAGATGATGAAGCAGAAGGATCAAGAAGGAGTATACCCACGAAACAAATAAAAGATAAGTATTCAATTGTCATTTCATGATATCGTTTTATATTCAGTTGTGTATTATGCATGATAGAATGTTTGCATGCATGTGATGGGTAAGTATCTCATGGTTCTATACAAATCTCCATTGCTACTTATCTAGAATGAAACCTCTGACATATTGGATTAGTGCACAATCTCAATGATGTCATATTGGATAAACAGTTGCATGATGCATAAGAATTTGTCGTTATGCATATGAAATGATTCTAACCATGGAACTGGTGCATTTGAATTGTAGGAAAGGTCATGTACAATTTCCTACAAGAAAAGAAGGATGAGACTTGTTCCGAAGAACAAGTGATGACAATTCAAGATTCACTCCAATAAACATGAATTTGAATCTCTCAGGGTCATAGACACCGTGACGAAAGAAAGAGCTTCAGAGAGCGATAGATCCACCTCGAAAGATGAATACCTTAGGTACGAGAGATAACTCAAGATGAAGAAAAGTATGGCGAGACTTCCAAGAGGCCTTGGACACACTCTAGTTGTGTAACAAGGTTGGGTAACATCATTGATGCTAACCTTTTCGACTATGAAAGAAGCTATGATCAAAGAGTAACAGTTGATCATGAGGAGTGATGTCTACAATATGGTTTCGAGATCTGAAGGGAAGTTCGTAGTGTCTTCCATATGCATTACAAGAACAAGTGTGCAAAGCAAGGTTCATGGTTTGCCTCAGAAAGAATAGACTATGGCATGATATACTCTATTGACCAGGCACAGTTCTCCAGTAGAGGTATATATCGAGCAAAGAACCACTTGTAAATAATATTATTTGTATGAGATCAGAAGGCACCCATAGAAAAGCACATCCAGGAGCTTGACAGATCACCTAAAGTGATGAATATTTTAACCTTTGCTACAAGGTTGAAGATGGAAACCTACAGAAGGCAACAAGCTCACAGATGGGTGCATGAGGAAAATTTTGACAAAGTTCAAGATAAACGGATCTTGTAAAACTGAGATAGATACATAGTAGCAGAGAATGTTACCTGTCACTTCAGTACAAAGTGAAGAGGGAAGATGATGCTTCGTTTCAGGGGAAGTGACTACAGAAGATCTCTAAGTTCGACATGGTACGCCATGATGGACAACTTCTTGATAGACCAAGAATTTACTAAGAGTAAAGTGAGTTCAAACCTTCAAGGTTGAATGCAAAAGACTAGGATATGTTTATGACCTAACTGAATGATGGAAGAATACCAAAATGATGTTTGGGATACAGTAACCAAACCAAAAAGCAAGAGCGTGATATCTTCCAAGTGGAATTGCAAGACAAAACATGTTGCTGATGGAAGGCAATATTTGTGGCTAGAAGATTCTCTCAGAGAAAGGAAATTAGTTATGAAGAGACACTTGCTCCAGGAAGAAAGATACACTTCCTTCAAAACTATCATGGTACTTGCTTCTAGGATGAAGTGGAACTTACACCAGATGGATGTAAAGATGACCTTCCTGAATGGTGTGATTGAAGAAGAATTATACATAGAAAAACCACAAGGATTTGAAGTTGAATACATATGAACTCATGTATGCAAGCTGAAGAAGGCCCTATATATCCTAAAGCAAGATCCCCGAACTTGGTATGGAAGGATAGATAGTTTCCTAACGAAAGCCGATCCTAACATTTACTTCAAGGTTATAGAAGATGAACCTGTCATACTATTATTGTATGTGGATAATCTATTTCTGACAGGGAATGAGAAACAGATTGTAGAATGCAAGAAGAGTCTCACTGAAGAATTTGAGATGAAAGACCTCGGTCTAATGCATTATTTCCTAGGCCTAGAAGTATGGTAGAACTCAGAAGGAATCTTTCTCAATCAGGGAAAGTATGCAGTGGAAGTTTTTGGAAATATTTAATATGTTGGAATGAAAATCCATGGCCACACCCATGGATTCAAACAAGAATTTTTTATCCGATGACTCATCATAGTTAGTGGATGTGACTCAATACAGACATATTATTGGGTCATTGATGTATCTAACAAATACCAGACCAGACATTTGTTTTGTTGTGAACACCTTGAGTGAATATCTAGTTCAACCTAGACTGGTTCACCTGATAGCTGCAAAGCATGTGATGATATATCTGAAAGGGACTATAGACTTTGATCTATATTATGTGTTGGGAAAAATTTGGACTATTTAATTCAACACTTAATTTGTCAACCCGGGGAGGGAGCTTGTGAGATGCAAAACACTATATGTGCAGGATTGAAGGCTTGAACTGATCTAAGATAACTAAATATGAAAATGAGCTAACATGCAACTATATGATTTTAATCTATATGCACGACTATCATGAGTTAAATGCAAGAATTTAATCCATTTATGAAACAAGAAATTAATTAAGAACTTGAAAAGTAACTATAAATTCAAATCTAATCTAATATTATATTAATCTATTCTACAAAGACAGGAAACTAATCAATAACTGATATTCAAACTAGTCTAATGCTATGTTAATCTATTCTATGGAAGGAAATTGCAGATACTAATCTAGAAAGCAGTCACTTGGTCCGAAAGTGATTTAACTAATGAGAGCAAAACTAATTACTTGCAACAAATTATCTGATCTATATTATAAATTGGAGACTATTCCATGTATGCATAAGTAAATGCCTGTCTAAGAATGCAAGTGCAAATGATTTATGGAAAGCAATGAACTATTTAATTGCAAATTTGTAGAAAGCAAAGGAAATATTATTCTAAAGACCAAGCGTAAATAAATGCATTGCAAAACAGTAAACTAATCAAAGCAAACTAAACTTGGAGCTTATTAATCAAATCTAAAAGTAAGTACAAAACAATAACTGGAAATATATTCGATTGGTAAGCAAACCTACAATAGAAAAACAAAATACTTCTTCTCTACCTCTTCAACAAATTCTACCATAAACTAAAGAATATTAACCAGTCATAATAAGATCATGCAATTAATTTACAATTGGAAAAGTAAACTTACACTAAATTAGGTTATGTGAAATTTTTATCATCAAAATGTCAAATACTGAAAACCCATGCATCTAATACTGAAAACAATCTAAACCAAATATATAATTACAAAACATTACAATGCTACTAAAGAAAGAAATCAAAAACCACAATAAACCAAAACACAATACATAGGGTGAAAGGAGAAAAATAGTAATAAAACTTTAATAAATGTTTTAAACAATCTAACCTATGATTCTAAAGACAAACATAACCATTACTTAACTACCATAGTCGAAACATAATCAGAAAACTAAAGAAATAGGCTTAAAACAGATTGACAACACTAAAGGCTGAATGAAATACTGTATCGCAGGCTGGAACGAAGGTCTGTATGACAGGATGAATAGGCCGTCTGTATGACAGGTTGAACAGGCCATCTGAACAAGTGGTCCTCATGAGAGGCTGTATACAAAAAATGATAGAAAAAGACCTAAATGACCTAATTATCAGCTGATTTCGTGCACATGCAAATACAATGCATAAGGATAATAAATAAACCTATTTAATCATCAAATATGACAATAAAATAAACTTAAACAAATCCAAGAACATAAAGAGATCATTGCATATTAATAAATTGAAATGTAAATTGCTTAAACTGATAATTTAGAATAGAAAAGAAATAGATAAACTGAATCTATTTAATTTGATAAACAACAATCTATTTAACTAGCTTGCAAATCAACTATTAATAAACTGGAAATGAGGTGATTGAAAACAAAACAGAAAGCAAACTATGCGCGTAGTTAACTATCTAATTCAGAAATAAAATTGCATTACAAGAATAATGAAACAGACTATGAATTAAACTAGCTATAGCAGAAAGATGAAAGAAATAAACAAGAAAAGAAACCTCTGGTTGTTGAGGGGCCCTCCCAGCAATCAGAGATGTGAAGCTAATTCAATCAGTCACCCACAGAAGATGAAAACCATATATCCATAGCTGAAACAAAGATTTTCTATTAAACTGAAGCAAATATTTACAAAGATTTTATCCTCCCTTCTCTTCAAAACCAAAGAGGTATTTATAAGATGATTACAATGGAGATCAGGTCGACCACATCTTTCTAAAAATAGAGGTTCTTCAATGCTGTAACAACTAGCCATGAATTCAGAAAACAACCAACCACAATTTCTGGAAACGTTGGTTTCAAAGAACCACAATTTTCTCCCAAATGGCTATGAATTTGGAGAAAATGCCTCACAATTATTTAAATGGGTATATTCTGCACAAAACCCATGTTCCAGAATTTTCAATTTCACTTCTGTTTGCCCAAAAATCAATCCCTAAAATCAAGTGTCTGTTAAAAACACATGGTCTGCATGGGCATCTAGATGAACGTCTGGATGAGCTGTAGTTCATAAATCCGGAGTCTGAGTGGATTTTATGCTGGTTTGTTGGCCACATTGACTGTTGAGTGCTGAGTTGTTGGATTGTGGCTGAGTTCCATTGATTGGGTGTCAGATTCTTGTTGCTTTCCTCCCTCATGTGATGCATGTGTTAATCCTCCATTATCCATGCATTACTTCACAGCTTGCACATAAAAGAAAATCTATTAGTTAACAAAAGCCAAAGTATGAAATGAAAATATATTCAATATGAAGTTTTTAAAACAAATGGTTTTAAAAGGAATACATATATGAACTTTTATCATTTAAATAACCCAATTCAAAAGGAATTAAAGGGTGTTTGGCCATGTTGACATATGATTTAAATAATTAATAAATTATTAAAATTCCATGCCATAATCCATTTTATGTTTTGGTTAACTTGGATATGAGTGGGTTTGAAAAAGTGATTTAAAGTTAAGAGAATTGTTTTAATATTTAATTTCTTTTTAATATTTTTATTTTATCCTTTGTTTAAATTTAAACCAATGCTTAAAACTCGTCATTACTTTATGGTTTCAATTTGTATATGTAGGATTGGAAGAAACGGGTAAACCAAACTAGTAAACTAACATGCAATCAAATCCAATTCAGAACTTAGGATCGAAAGAAGGGGCTGAATGGAGTGCATAACATATTTTATTTGCAAAATACTACAGTTAACACATAAAAATAACATATTTGTCTTATTTTACATTTACGAGATTTTAATTAATAAAACAAAGTAAAAGACAATCTTATTGAACGTAGATGTATTAAATTACGACAAATAGGTCGAAAATTAATGTAAATAAATCCACTATAAAAGACAATTTTGAGGCCCAACACTATGATGGAAACCATGATTACAGATTGTATGGCTATACAGATGCAGATTGGGCTGGAAGTTTCTCAAACAAAAGAAACACATCAGGTGGATGTTATTGTCTGGGGTCTGCGATGAGTTCATGGTTTAGTAGGAAATAGTCCATTGTTTCTCTTAGCACGGTTGAAGCAAAATACATAGCAACTCGATCTGCTAGTTGTGAAGCCATCACGGGGACTTCACTTAGTGAACCTCTCACATAGCACGTGCGATCGTGGGATATTAAAGAATACCCTTAATTTTGAGAGATATTGACCCAAAATATTTTTGTTGAAACCCCCTCCCAATACTTAAGACCTCCTCCCCACCCCTTTTTATACCTCAATCCTTATAAACCACCCTACCCACCCCCACCTTAAACCCCTCATCCTCCCAATACCTGCAATATATTGGTTCAATTTTTGATAATTTTAAAACCCACAATATGAACTAACGTGATAGGATATTGGCCAACAAGTGAAGCCCCCGTGGAAGCCATATGGCTTCAGAAGCTGATGTCAAGTCTCTTTGACCTGGATATGGATACTACAGTGATTATATGTGATAATCAGAGTTGTATAAAGATGACGGAGAACCTTGTGTTCCATCAAAGTACATAGAAATCCAGTATTTACATACTGTATATGCATATAATGGTGATTTAGTATTTATATACTGAAGATAGAGATGATGATGCTTTCAGTATTCACATACTGGAGATACAGATGATGATAGTTCGGTATTCACATATTGAAGATGTAAACGATGATGGTTTAGATGATGATGTTACAAGATGATGATTCAACACTGAAGTGTTGACGAAGCCTCTGTCTCGGGTAAAGTTCGAACACTTTCGAGACAAGCTTGGTGTTGTTCGGAAAGACCTTCCTCGAAAGGGGGAGCAGTGATGTTGCAGTGGGATTGTATCATCCCTAGACACTTGTCCTAAACTGACCCAGTGACCTCGGTCCTCAAGAATGAAGAGGGATTGTATCATCCTGGTACATATGTCCAAAATAGATCCAGTGACTTCGGCCCTAAAGAATGTAGTAGGATTGTATCATCCTTGAACTTTTGTTCACAATGGATCCAGTGACTTCGGTACTCGAGAATGTGGTAGGGTTGTATCATCCGTGAACTTTTGTTCTGAATGGATTTGGTGACTTCGGTCCTTGAGAATGTGGTAGGGTTGTATCATCCATGAACTTTTGTTTAGAATGGATCTGGTAACTTCGGTCCTTGAAAATGTGGTAGGATTGTATCATCCGTGAACTTTTTTTCAGAATGGATCTGGTGACTTCGGTACTCGAGAATGTGGTAGGATTGTATCATTCGTGAAATTTTGTTTAGAATGGATCCAATGACTTCGGTACTCGAGAATGTGGTAGGATTGCATCATCCTTAGACTTAGTCCTAAAGTGATAGGGAGTAATTATCACGTAATTGAATCCAGTGACTTCAGTTGTTGAGAATGTGGTAGGATTGCATCATCCTTGGACTTTAAGTCCAAAAGATATCCGAAGAATTTTGTCTTCATATTGTGGATTGTAGGTTGTTGCTGATGATGATGATGTTCCTAATCGAAAGATCAGAATGTGATGATGATGATGTTCCTGATTGAAAGATCATAGTGTGATGATGATGATGCTGATCGAAAGATCAGAATGTGATGATGATGATGTTCCCGATCGAAAGATCAGAATGTGATGATGATGATGTTCCTGATTGAAAGATCATAGTGTGATGATGATGATGTTGATCGAAATATCAGAATGTGACGATGATGATGTTCCTGATCGAAAGATCAAAGTGTGATGACAATGACGATGCTGATCGAAAGATCAGAATGTGATGATGATGATTTTCCTGATCGAAAGATCAGAGTGTGATGATGATGATCCAAAGTTCATAGTATGATCATGATGATGTTGCTGATCGAAAGATGACGTTGTTGATTGAAAGGTCAAAGTGCTTATGATGATGTTGATCAAAAGATGATGTTGCTGATCGAAAGGTCAAAATGTTGATGGTGATGTTGCTGATCGAAAGATGATGTTGCCGATCGAAAGGGAAAAATACTGATGATGATGTTGTCGATCGAGCGATCAAAGTGTTTATGCTGTTGAAGATTGAAGATGAAGACTATATGATGTTAAAAAGCTTCCAATGATTTATAGATGTGTCACCCTGATGATGTTGATGATGTCCTCTCTCTCCTACTGTTATTGTTGTTGATGTTGTTATATAATACCCTTCTCATTAAGGGGGAGTGTTGAAATATTGTAACTTCGAAGAATATTCTATATGTATTTTTTGTGGTCCCCGATGTTCCTACCGGGAGAATCACTTGTATTTCTTTATACCCCGATGTTTCTGTTGGGTAAAATGTTTACTAATTAATTTACCTTTGATTTAATTATCAAGCAGGACACGTAAACTTTGAGTTACTACACTATATGTGCAGGGTAAAATGGTTTTAAGCTCATGCCTAGGGTAACTTTGATCTATTCACGCACAAATGTAATTCCTAAAATGAACTATTCTACCGAACAACCAAGATCTGAGGCTGTGTGTTGTTTATAATCAAAAGGTTTACCAAATTTAACAAAAGCAGTTTCAAATCATACTCAATATTAACCTATTTCCAAAAAGAACAACTAAGCAATCAAGTATTTTCAATGAAAGAAATCCTACTGCTAAAAGAGATATTCAAACTTGCCTATAGAAGAAACACTATTTGATCAATCTTTAATATCTCATTCCACTCCACTATAGCTTCTACAACTCTGTTTTATACTAGACTTCTCAAACTGTTTTCACCATCAAAAGGGAAATCTGTCACAAATATAACAGATCTTCCACAAATATTAAAAACTTATTACTTTGAATATTATCGAACCTTACTTCATACCAATGCTATCAATCAAAAAATGCTTACTGCAATGAATTTTCCTTTTAAATAAGAAACAATACCCTATGAACATAACAATGAATTGGAAATATTTAAACAAAACTCTGTTTTAATTCAATTCGAGCAACTCACACGATTTAGCGTTAGGTTTTGAATTCGATCTATAGTTATAAATGAATGAATAAAAGGAATCAAAATATACTAGCAAAAACACACTGTCAAATATCAATAAACTGTAACTTCCTCTCTTTGATTCATTCAAATTTTTCAAGATCTTGAATTAAGCAGTACATAATTCCAAATCTCTTACAACAAGTCTAAGGATGCTATCTGATAAATCCTACGAACGTTATAAGCTCTAAAACCTTTATGGATTCTATAAACTTTGCAAACTCTTTAAACTCTAAAAATTCTGCAAATCCTTAAAATGCTTAAAAGCTTTGCAAACCCTGTAAATTATAAAAACTCTGGATAAGAAGTTTAATCCTTCAATTCTCGATACTACAGCCTGATTTAGTTCTGAAAAATGGAAGAAGAAGGGATTTAGATCTGGCACATTCCACTACTCTTGTTATTATTCAAACCTACAGTTTACTGAATCAGATCTACTAAAATTACCTAAGCCTATTCACACGCATGCAATAATGTAAATCAATCCAATGTAAGCATGAATATATCTCTAACCGTGAGTCTATAAAGCTTACCAACATACTGATATACAAAGAACAGTATCAGAACAAAATGACATAATTTTGATTACAGTAGTGAAGAGAAAACAAAGCTACACATAAACAATAAGAGTTGAAGGTGGGCCCAACCTTCAACACCTCTAAATCTGAAACTAAAACTTTTAAGAGATAAAACGCAGTAGCCAATCAATTAATTTGAAATCAGAGTTTTACAGTATATCATCTCTGTCTCCTTTAGAGTTTCTCAAACATATTTATAGCTTGAACTACATCATGGGTCGACCACTGAAAAAGGTTGACCCTTCCCAAAATATCTACACTTATCCCGGGCAGTAATGCAGAAAATATATCAAGAGATTGGATTCGGATTCTCTAGAATCCACACATTGTTTAAGATTGAAGATAATGATCTTTAGGCAAATGAAAGCTATGAAATGTCACCAGGTAGCTCATAGTCAACATGGAAATGATTTGAGGTAGAACTAGATATTATCTCAGGAAACAAATCCCCCAAATATCTAAATCAATCAATATATGCTCATTAAGTGCCGGAACAAGTGTCGGATCGAGCAACCAGAAGAACAATTGTGTGGGAAACAAGATTTTGACAAATGATCAGCATTTAATCAAAATCTAAAGTTTCAGTTATGAATTGAAACCCATCAAAATGATAAATAAAGTAATAAATATGTCAAGAATTTACCTGTTAAAGCATCTTGGGATGTTATCCTTGAAAATACATATTCAAGCACAAAATAGAGTCAAATATGCTTGATCCCATATAGTTTTGAACTAGGAATAAGATGGTAGACAAGCAAAAACAAGAGGTCATCATCTCCCCCAGACTGAAGACCTTGCATGTCCCAATGCAAGAAAATTTTGACCTAGACATACAAAATTAAGAATCAAAATTGATGACCAAACTTTGGGTTAAATTCCAGAGACTGAGGTTGAAGTGTTAAATAAAACATATACTTGAGGAGAATATGGAGCTATTTTCTGTTGTGCCTTGACCAATTTTTCAAACTGTTTGTCCTTTTTCCTTAACTGCTTCCTAAGACTACGATTGGACCTAGTTATATCATCAACTAAGGTTTGCAGAGATGCCACCTTAGCCTTTAAAACTGCATTTTCTTGCTTAACAAATCGATCTAATCGAACATATTCTTGTAATTGTTTAGTTAATTCAAAATTTCTCTGTTGAAAATATTCGACCCCCTGGGCTGAAGCATCTGATCAGTGAGATTTGATAGACTTCTGATCAAATTTTAAAGTCTGAGATGCTGAAAGATGAAATGGAAATGAAGAATCTGCAGCATGACTCGGTATGGAAGGATCATAATGGGAATCATTTGAATCAAAATCATCATGTGCAGATGAAGAAGTGGATGAAGTTAGCTGAACATGAACAGGTGTTTTAACTTTGGATTCTATTTTCTTCCCTTGGGAAGCCATACTACGGGTAAACCTATGGGTTGGTGGAACAGGAAATTTCCCACAATCAGGCCGACCTTGCCCACTCTTAGACTGGCAATTTGCTTGCCGCCCTTTCAGCCCCCAAGGCTTCTTGGCAAGAGACCTTCTTGCCTTCTTACAACTCTTAACTTCTTGTTCTTGAATGTGACTAGTTTGACATTTAGAAACATTCACAGAGGATACTTTGTCAATAAGATCAGGAATATGAGGTTTGCTCACTTCATTAACCAGTGGTGAACTGATATGGGAATTGGACAATTCGTATAAAAATTGTTCCCATGCTTGATTATTTTTCTTCAACTTAGCTAAAATGACCATCTTGATAATCCCATGATGATACAGGCTATGAGTAGGGTTTTCTACATTTTTCCTGCCCTGAGAAGCCATCTTACCCAAACTTTTCCAGAAATAAAATGGAAAGTTAAGGAGCTTATCGAATTCAAAATGTGCAAGCAATCAAAAGTGATAGGCTTGGAAGGTAGAGAATCGACCCTCATAAGTAATGAGTTTGGTGATGATTACTAAGGGATTGATAAATTCTTCTCTGATCCATAGTTTTGAAAATCCTTTTTCACCCTTCACAGCCAAGAATTTAGGTTTAAAAACGTAATCATAGTCCTTGTGTGGCAGCTTGAAGTTCTTGAACCAACGATCCCCTGTTCGTGGAAGCCCTGTAGCTTGCGCTACTGACTCATTTGTGACTTGAAATACCAATGATCCCACCTTGGCAGTGTGACCATTGAACCCTAGGGTGAATTGCAGGGAGACGATGTCATCATGCCACTATAGAGTAGTCAAGAAAGGGTGCCACCTGGCTCGAATAAACAGCTCATTGCAATCTAAAAGCTCGGGCATGGCCAATAAATGTCCATACACAGTGGGTTCATGTCGATTGAGCATTGTGGAGACCAGGAATAAGATGATGGACAATGAATGGTGAAATGAGCACACATTAATTCGAAGGACAATTAAAAACCTTTATCAACCTCCCTCCAGATGGCAGAGACGAAATTCGGAACCAGTCCATTTAAAAATATAATGGCAAAGGGTGAAAATATGATAGTAATGATGGATGTGCAAAGGGAATTATAGCAGATCAAGGCACGTACTGCCCACACTGCCTTACCTTATAATGATATCGACACATCCCATAAAAATTCATAGCCTTAAGACATATCGAATGTCATTTTTAACCATGGAATCAAGATTTAGATTTTAGTAAATTAATGACATAAAAATTAATTAAAAATGGCAAACTAAACATACTATTGTGTATGATTTATTGATATAAAATAATCAACAACATAAAGTAAAATTTTTCCAAGGTGTATATGTCATTGAATTACTTACAAAGGAGAGGTGGCTTATCAACTCTATGGGATATAATGTGTTAAGGTAAATTCCATAATTTCACCAATATTTAAATTAGAAAGACACCTTGCTTGTTACAGTTAAATATTACTCTAGCGTTCTGAACATTACCTTTACAATTCAATTTACCATTTTTCCAGTACTCATTCCAATACCTGATCCAGCACCTCATCCGACACCTGATCCAGTATAGTACACAAAAGTATTTTCAAGCTTACAGGAGTGAAAATGATTGCCAGTAGGATGATGATGTTATAAGCAAGGGAAAATAACTGTCTTTCTTCAAAATGTCAAACTTTTGTGAGTTGAAAAGACAATTAAAACTACCTGAAAATTTTGTTTTATCCAGCAGGCTCCTAGCATAGTCACCATCATTTAGTGGTTGCTTCTTCATCTGACCACACATAAACAGAGCTAGGTCTGGAAACTACTCATTATTTTCAATATAAAAACAGAATTAAAAGAAGTCCATAAACTATCAATCTCACTCCTGCATCTTAACTATTAAAAATATTCCAAAACTTCAACCCATAAGAACAGACTTCCTCCTCTTTATCCACAGAGAAATTCTTCACCAAAATATATGTCTTCTAAAAACAAGACAAGAGGAGTACCAAATGAGGCCAATAGTGTACTGGCCAACTTGACTCAGCTTCACACAAGAAGGTTTGAGTGGAAAAAAAAAATAAGGTTCACAGCTATGTTCATTGAATCACTAAACTTTAGTACACTCTAGAGGCATAAACCTCTTCTTTAGTAAAGATCAGGTAACAAATACTTAAATCATATGAAGATGATTATCAACTGGCCATTACAAACATTTCACTTTAATTTTCATTTAACCCAACATGGCTTCTCTTTAACATTTACATAGGTACATTGTTCACACAGACAAATATAAATGAGGCTTTTTAAAATAGATATCAAAGTAAGAACCCACTGCCAGCGAGCTTGTTCAATACTTTGGTGGGGTAACTGTAATACCTAAGATAATTCTTCCCCATGCAGAATGCCCCATTGCCAACAGGCCTGTTCAGTACCTTGATAGGTTTACCTGTTTATACCACAAGTTGGTACCCGCTGCCAGCGAACTTGTTCAGTATCCCGACAGGTTAACCTCTTACACCCTTTTTCTATCAGAGGCCCTTGTCCCAAATTCATCTTAAAGATAAAATTTATAATTTTCTTACGCATAGATGAGTGGGGGAGCAGCTCTGAAAACATTCTAGGAGTGGGATGGCATTAAAATTGGAAGAGTTTTCTTGAAACATGCCTATAAAGGTTTTTTCGTATGAACAACTAACCCCTATAACTGTATAAATTGAAAGACATGAAGTGGGTGGAGTTATTTAAAAAATATATATGTATATATTAAAACCAATAGATAATGATCAAAATATTCCTCAGACCTGAAAACCATTCCTTATGATGGTGCCTGTCTGGATAATAACTCAATGTCCCTAGCTGTTACTACTTGTAAAAAAAATAAAATCCTTGTTCAATCCAGTGTGAAACCAAGTCAAATGGCACTAGTATACTATGAGTTCATAAGTGAAACCCCTTGAGGCTTAAAATCACTGATCGAGGCAGAGCTAGGTAGATAGAGATCTTGTATGAATAAAGAGGACAAGTCTAAAAAAAAACTGAACCGAAAACAACAATTCTTATAGCAAAACATTATTTTTATTTATTTAAAACAGGTATTCCAATAACCTAGTGAAACCAATGAAAATATTCGAAGTGTTTCTCAGAGATTAACTCAAATTAGGAAAGTTCCTGAAAATTCCTGAAAATTCTTTGTAAGAGGAATCAACGGTCTAAAGTAGGAAAGGTAATAGAAAGACTTCCCTTTTAAAAATACCCTGAGCCTCACCAAAGAAAATACCTGCATAATTCAAAAAGAACCTAATGATAAGAAAAAAAACACACTCTTGTACATATATACAAAGAATCAATCTCATCGGATATCACTTCAAGAGAGTAGGGGGTGAAGAAGTCACTTCTTCACCTACCAGTTCTAATTCAGATTACTGACTCATATTACGAATGAATTCCTGCTTAGAAAGAGGTTTATGATATACCTTCAACCGGTGTCCATTTACAACAAATGTAACTTGTTCATCATCTATTGTTCTTATCTTGACAGAGCCATTATAAAAAACAGTCACAATTTCATATGGCCCCATCCACCTGGTTGTAATTTTAGCTTTGAAGTGTTTAAACCTTGAGTCAAACAATAGGGCCCAATCACCTTCTTGAAAAGTTTTCCTCTTCAAAAACTTGTCATGCCATTTAGTTCTTTGATTTTGTATTAAAGCAGTGCGTTGGAAATCATCTTGTCTAATTTCATCAAGCTCATTCAACTGCATCAATCTCTGTTCCTGGTCTTCATCTAGATTCAGACTCAATTGTGCAGCAGTACGGAAGGTTTTCACTTGAAATTCTATAGGGAGCAAGACCTGCTTCCCATAAACAAGCTTATATGGGGTATTCCCTGTGGTATTTCTCCATGTAGTTCTATAATCCCACAATGCCTCTAGAAGCCTATCTGCCCAGTCCTTATGATGCATATGCACGGTTTTGGTTAAAATGGCTTCTAACACTTTGTTTGTTGACTCCACCTGACCATTTGCTTGGGGGTGGTAAGGAGAGGATTTATAGTGTTTAATCCCATACTTCTCTATCAGTGCTTTCATTGAATTAGAGACAAACTGTGCTCCATTATCAGTCACAATTTCACGAGGAATCCCAAAGCGAGTAAAAATTTCTTCATAAATAAATTCTATGACAGATTTTTCAGTGGCCCTTAACAGAGCTTTTGCCTCCACCCACTTAGTCACATAGTCAGTACATACTAATATATACCTCTTCTTTCGTGACATTGGTGAGATTGGTCCAACAAAGTCCAATCCCCATTTTTCAAAGGGTTCAATCTGTACCTGGGTTTGTAAAGGAATTTCATCAGCAACAATGGGTCTCCCCATCCATTGACAACTGTCACAACCCTATACATATTTTACATCATCTTTGAAAAGTGTGGGCCAGTAATAACCTTGATGTAACACCTTGTATGCTGTCCGCTTGTCTGAAAAATGTCCTCCACAGGGCCCATCATGATAGGCTTGGAGGATATCATACATTTCATCTTCCCTTACACATTTCCTGATAATCAAATCTGGACCAGTTCGAAAGAGATCATTATCTTCCCATGAATAATTGGCACTTTGCTGAACGATCCTTCATTTTTCATATGATGGCAGATGAGCATGTACTTTTCCTATAACCAAATAATTGACTATGTCTGCAAACCATGGTGTTTTAACAAATACAACAAATAAATGTTCGTCAGGAAAAGTATCATCTACAGGAACATTATCATCATTATGAGTCAATCGTGAGAGGAAATATGCAACCAGATTTTCCTTCCCTGGTTTGTCAATTATAGTAATGTTAAACTCCTGTAGCAAAAGAAGCCATCTAGTAATTCTGCCACTAGTTATAGGTTTATTCATCAAAAAATTAATAGCAGAATGATCAGTGTGAACAAAAACATCATAGCTAGTAATGTAGTGTCGAAATTTATTAATGGCATGAACTACTGCTAAAAATTCTTTTTCAGTCACTGTATAATTTAGTTCTGCTAGTGTTAATTTTTTACTGATGAAATAAATAGCATAATAAGATTGATTTTCTTTTTGTCCACGCACTCCTCCTAGGGCAGTATCAGAAGCATCAGTTTGTATATGAAAGGAAAAAGACCAGTTCGGTCCCCTCAGCACTGGTGTTGAAGACAGTTCTGTTTTTAAAGTGTCAAAAGCTGCCTGATAGTGTTGATCCCAACAAAAACCAATGTCCTTAGCTAACAACTTGAAAAGTGGGGCTGCTATCTTGGTAAAATTGGTAATAAACCTACGGTAGTAACCCGCATGTCCCAAAAAACTTCTAACTTCCTTTTGTGTAGTTGGTGGAGATAAACTGGTAATGATTTCAATCTTTGATGGGTCTACCTTGATACCTTCTGACGAGATATGATGTCCTAAAACAACGCCCTCAGTTAACATCATTTTGCACTTTTCATGACTTAAGGCAAGGTTTGTTTCTTAGCACCCGATTAAGACTTTTTCTAGGTTGTCTAAGGCTTCTTTGAAATCATTTCCATATACCGTGAAATCATCCATATATATTTCCACGCAATCATGGACCAAGTCAGCTAGAATTCCTAACACTACCCTTTGGAAAGTGGTAGGGGCATTACACAATCCAAATGGTAACACATTGTAGGCATATGTTCCCCATGGGCAAGTGAAAGTAGTTTTATCTTGATCTTTCGAGGCTTTTCTAATTTGGTTATATCCACTGTATCCATCAAGAAAAGAAAAATACCGTTTCTTGGACAAAGTGTCCAAGACCTAATCTATAAAGGGGAGAGGGAAATAGTCTCTGACAGTTTCTTTGTTCAGTTCCAAGAAATCTACGCATATTCTCCACTTACCTCCCTTATTTTGGACAATCACCAACATAGATACCCATTTACTATCGGAAATGGGATAGATAAAATCTGCATCAAGTAATTTCTGTAACTCATCCTTTACAATATCTTTAAGAGCAGGGTTCATTCTCCTCTGTGGTTGCCAAACTGGCCTAATGTTCTCCTGAGTGTAAATATGATGGATACATGTGTCAGGGTGAATTCCTTTCATATCAGTATAAGTCCAAGCAAATGCTCCAACCTGTGCTTTCAGTAATTGGACTAACTGACTTTGTTGGTCTTGAGTCAAATTTGCATTAATAATTAAAGACCTTCCAGGAAAGATCTCCATTGGTATGGTTGAGGCTCCAACTTTCTCGTCTATAAATAAAATCACTGATGATGAGATAGTTGAAGGATTATACTGTTCTTGAAAATATTGAGTGAAAACATGATCTAAGTCAGAAAAGGACTAGGGAAAATCAACACTAGTAGTGGCTGAAATAAATTGATCTAAAATATCATCTTCAGTTCGGTCTTCTAGTCCCCTAGTTTGACTGATGGATAGTAACGGTTGTTCAAAATCCTCATCTCCATAAGTACTCTCTAACGATAACATGTTTTCTGTTACAGGCTGAGCTGGTGGATAGACGATAAGGTTTTGTAGAGAAGTACCATTCGATATAGTTATAGTACCCTCTCTACATCCTATGAAGGCATTGATAGTTGCTAACCAGGGTCTGCCTAATATAACAGGATGTTCCCCCATTGGGTTGGTTTGGAGTACCAGGAAATCCACTAGATACTCCCATGAAGCTATAGTGACTGTAATGTCATCCAATGCTCCTACAGGTTTAACTGTACTCCTATCGTCCAATTCCAAAATCGTAGGAGTAGGTCTGAGGAGATTATACGATTGTAGTTTCTGCAAGGTGTTCATAGACATAACATTGATTGCATCCCCCAAGTCAACTAGAGTGTTTCCTATGGGAATCTCATTAATACAAATGGTTACAACTGGGTTCCCATGGTTTGCAAACTTCGGAAGTAAGGGATGGTCTGAAATATAATCAGACAGCTGGCCTATAACATGTATTGTTGGTGGATCTTTTTGTTTCCGACCAGGCTTCTTCAAGCATAATTCTATTACCATATTTGAATAAATAGGAACATCTCTAATGGAATGGAGTAATGGAATTCAGATACAAACATTTTTTAACTCATTCGCAAGAGCAAAATTGCAAACGAACCACATGTTTCTCTATTAATAACCTTTCTAGATAAGAAGGATTGTTATTCAATTGTGGCTGTGCAGTTGATTGAGAAATCTAAGTTCCAAGTATTTGAGTGTTTTCTAATGCAATTGGAACCTCTTCCTCCTCTTGAACTTCTTTTTCAGTAGTTTCTTCTCCACATTCTTCTTGAATAATCACTGCTGGAGGGGTTTTATTTAAAGTTATCCCATACCTTAATTGTATTTCTTGTATAGGAGTTGAATGGATCACATAAGTTGGGGCCATCTGTATTTCAGCATTATGAAGAGGCTGGGATGGTCTTTTATTAGGTTTTGGTATAGGTTGAGCAGGAAACAACGTGGGTCAAGGAGGGTTTGGATTTTGATATTGTTGTGGAACTGGGGGTATAAGAGGAAGTGCAGGTGGTGTAAAACCAGGTAATAACTGTTGCACATTTGAGGGAAGTGGAGACTAACTAGGAGGGGTATGTAATGGAGTTGTTGGCTGAGTTCCTCCATAGGACTGTCCTCTCCAACCTTGCTGCCATGGTTAGATTTGAGTAGGTTGAGATGGCCAATTTTTCCACATTTGTGGATTCCATGGCTGCCGAGGTTGCTGCATTGGATAGTAATATGCAGGATTTTGAAAACCAGGCTCTAGGTACATGCTTTGGGGTCTAGGCTGCAATGCCCTTTTTGATGCATCTGATTGATCCATGGGTTCATTATTAATCTTGTAAAGAGCTTGCAATTCTGGTAATGAAGGGCAATTGTCAGTAGGGTGTTTATCAGAACAAAGAGCACAAACTAAAATAATATTTAGGGGACACTCTTTCAGAGGGTGTCTTTTTCTGCATTTAGGACAGAATATGTGTAGTGCTGCCATGTCCTCTTCTTCTTGCCGCCTTTTAGTTTTCAATGCATCGAATTGGGAACTCAAGGTGCCTAAAATATTAGTTTTGAAATTTTCCAACAAGTTCCCTAATTCATTCTTGTGACCCCACTAGTTCCTGCTGTCCTAGAAGTGCGAGAAGGACCTTCCCTTGTATTTCTTCCAGCCTTGGATATACTTCTAGAATATTTTCTACATAATTCAGTAATTTCTTCAAAGGATTTATGGGACACATCTCCTGATGCCATGAGGTTGAGGATTTCCACATACTCTTCCAGAATCCCTTTTACAAAAAGAGTTCTGAATGCATCTTCTTGTAGAGTATTATACTTAGATTTCTGCATTACAAAGCTAAAGTGTTCAAGAAAATCCTCAAGAGTCTCTTCTTCATGCTGTTGCATTTTAAAGATATCGTTTTGAGAGTCTTTAGGTCCACAGTAGTCTCGGTATTTTTTAAGGAAGGAAATCTTCATCTCATCCCAACTTCGAATAGTGGATTCTCCTAGACCCATAAACCATCTAAGGGCAGAATCTTTAAGGGTGGCAGGAAACAATTTTAACTTTTGTGCATTATGTAAATAGTTATAGCTCCTACACAGGATGCCAAACTCAAACAAAAAGGTATTCGGATCTTTAGTACTTTTCCCATAGAAGGTAGGTAACAAAGATGCTGGGATATTTTTCATGTTGACATCACGTGCAAGATCCAAAATGGGTAAGCCAAAAGTTGTTTATGTTCGTCCTTCGTGTTCTCCTTCTCCTTCCATATGATGTCCTGTTTCCTGGTCACTCATAACAAGAGGATTCCTAAACCAATTGACACCTAACCTATCTCTTCTTGGGGATGGGATGAAATCCCAATGTTCTGGCCTAGATTGTTGTTGAAAAGGAGAATTTGTGGTAGACTCCACTTGAGAAACCACCAAATTTTGTGTATGACCGAAAAGGGACTTCACTTTTTCTATGTCCACTATGTCAACCAAATTGGGGTCTTCCCTTGTTGGTGAAGCTTGCAGAGTTTGTGGAATCTCCACTAAGTGTAATAGTTCACCTTGAGGATTCTCAGTTCCCTCTGGTCTGGTTCCTAATTCCACAGATTTTTGGGTGTTGTTGCTTTCTATCTCTTTGCATGTATACCTATCCCTAGGGTTAGTTAGGGGTGGGGTTTTGTTTCCAAAAAGATCTGAATGGATTTTAACGTATCTACCTCTACTATCTCTGGGTCTCATAAAAAATACTCTAAATAACAAGAATTCTAATCAAATCAATAAAAAAACCTACGCTACAGATTGGTTTGAAGGAACCTGTTATAACAGATGCGCAGGTTCTTACCTCTTGTCTTACCGCCCCTTCTCCTCCAATCTGCAAAGACTAATCATACCAAAAGGAAACAACCAGCAAATCAATAGAAAACAAAACTAATCACACTAACGTATCTAAAAATGTCTGAATACATTTTAACGTATCTACCTCTACTATCTCTAGATCTCATAAAAAATTAACTCTAAATAACAAAAACTTTTAATTAACGAAACAATCACACACCTACGCTACAGATGGGTTTGAAGGAAACTGTTATAACAAATGCGCAGGTTCTTACCTCTCATCTTACTGCCCCTTCTCCTCCAATCTGCAACAACTAATCACACCCAAAAACACAACCAACAAATTCGTAGAAAATGAGCAAAATACCAACTTACCTTGGAGCAAATCCTCGGCAACGACACCAAAATGTTGGGTAAAATGTTTACTAATTAATTTACCTTCGATTTAATTATCAAGCAGGACACGTAAAATTTGAGTTACTACACTATATGTGCAGGGTAAAATGGTTTTAAGCTCATGCCTAGGGTAACTTTGATCTATTCACACACAAATGTAATTCCTAAAATGAACTAGTCTACTGAACAACCAATATTTGAGGCTGTTAAACCTAATCTAAGAAAAGAAATCAATCCTCTAAGTGTTGTTTATAATCAAAAGGTTTATCAAATTTAACAACAGCAGTTTCAAATCATACTCAATATTAACCTATTTCCAAAAAGACAACCAAGCAATCAAGTATTTTCAATGAAAGAAATCCTACTGCTAAAAGAGATCTTCAAACTTGCCTATAGAAGAAACACTATTTGATCAATATTTAATATCTCATTCCACTCCACTATAGCTTCTACAACTCTGTTTTATACTAGACTTCTCAAACTGTTTTCACCATCAAAAGGGAAATCTGTCACAAATATAACAGATCTTCCACAAATATTAAAAACTTATTACTTTGAAGATTATCGAACCTTGCTTCATACCAATGCTATCATTCAAAAAATGCTTACTGCAATGATTTTGCCTTTTAAACAAGAAACAATACCCTATGATCGTAACAATGAATTGGAAATATTTAAACAAAACTCTGTTTTAATTCAATTCAAGCAACTCACACGATTTAGCGCTAGGTTTTGAATTCGATCTATAGTTATAAATGAATGAATAATAGGAATCAAAATATACTGGCAAAAACACACTGTCAAATATCAATAAACTGTAACTTCCTCTCTCTGATTCATTCAACTTTCTCAAGATCTTGAAATAAGCAGTACATAATTCCAAATCTCCAACAACAAGTCTGAGGATGCTATCTGATAAATCCTATGAACGTTATAAGCTCTAAAACCTTTATGGATTCTATAAACTCTGCAAACTCTTTAAATTCTAAAAATTCTGCAAATCCTTGAAATGCTTAAAAGCTTTGCAAACCATGTAAATTATAAAAACTATAGATAAGAAGTTTAAACCTTCAATTCTCAATACTACAGCCTGATTTAGTTTTGAAAATGAAAGAAGAAGGGATATATATCTGGCACATTCCACTACTCTTGTTATTATTCAAACCTACAGTTTACTGAATCAGATCTACTAAAATTACCTAAGCCTGTTCACACGCATGCAATAATGTAAATCAATCCAACGCAAGCATCAATATATCTCCAACCGTGAGTCTATAAAGCTTACCAACATACTGATATACAAAGAACAGTATCAGAACAAAATGACATAATTTTGCTTACAGTAGTGAAGAGAAAACAAAGCTACACATAAACAAGAAGAGTTGAAGGTGGGCCCAGCCTTCAACACCTCTAAATCTGAAACTAAAACTTTTAGGAGATAAAACGCAGCAGTCAATCAATTAATTTGAAATCAGAGTTTTACAGTATATCATCTCTATCTCCTTTAGAGTTTCTCAAACATATTTATAGCTTGAACTACATCATGGGTCGACCACTGAAAAGGGTCAACCCTTCCCAAAAGATCTACACTTATCCCAGGCAATAATGTAGAATATAGATCAAGAGATTGGATTTGGATTCTCTGGAATCCACACATTGTTGAAGCTTGAAGCTAACGATCTTTAGGCAAATGAAAGCTACGAAATTTCACCAGGTAGCTCATAGTCAACAAGGAAACAATTTGAGGTAGAACCAGATATATCTCAGGCAACAAATCCCCCAAATATCTGAATCAATCAATATATGCTCATTAAGTGTCGAAACAGGTGTCATATCGAGTGGCTAGAAGAACAACTGCGTGGGAAACAAGACTTTGACAAATGATCAGCATTTAATCAAAAGCTAAAGTTTCAGTTATGAATTGAAACCCATCAAAATGATAAATAAAGTAATAAAAATGTCAAGAATTTACCTGTTAAATCATCTTGGGATGTTATCCTTGAAAATACATATTCAAGCACAAAATAGAGTCAAATATACTTGATCCCATATAGCTTCGAACTAGGAATAGGGTGGTAGACAAGCAAAAACAGGAGGTCATCAGTTTCTAATCTAGAGAACTAATAAGAGTCATGAGGAAGTCCCCTCCATTGTAAGTTGGGTCATTAGTACCCTAGTTGTGGTTACTCAAGCCTACAAGATTACATTAGGATTACTCAAGCCTACATAACTGAATTAATTATTAAGTGAATGAAAGAATATAAATAGAGGTGAGGTGCTTCTTATTTGAGACACACTCACTCACTTGTGTAGCGCATGAGAGAGAGAGAGAGAAAGAGCTATGGCCGGAGAAGAAGGAGGATCAGTCTTTTTGGTTTTATATTTTATCTTTTGGGGCATCTATATTGAGGAAGCTTTTGCTGGGTTTTTCCCATTAGGGTTTTCCCAGGATAAATCTTTATGTTCTTTTTGTGTGGTTGCACTTGTCTATCTTTAAGTGATATTTTTGCTTATGGTTATGATTTTATGATGCTAAATGTTTTAATATATGATATAACCATTAAAATTCAACAAAAATCACACAAACAACCTGCTTTAGTGGATTCTACAACAAAGGAAGAATATGTGGTTGTAGTTGGGGATCAGGAATATACTTTAAGATTTACTAGAGAAACAAGTAAATTCCACTCCTCTTCCGGTAGACAATACTTCTAGAATCAAGCAGGACACGAATCCCAGATTACATGATTGATCTAAGCACATCAACACTCAGTTCCATATGATTCAATATCATGTAGAGTCCAAGACTATTCATTTGAGAATTTGTTCGATAAGTGAGAAAATTGCAAACATCTTCACTGAAGTGCTTGGAAGAGAAATATTGAAAGGTTAAGAAAGATGCTTGGACTCACAAACACCTATTCAAATTAAGGGGGGGGGATGTTGGATACGTAATCCTATGGTATTATGGTTTCATGTACATAATAGGTATATATTTATAGTTACTAAAGAATAAATTGAAGAGTCAACCACCATAACCTATTGGAATATGAAAACCAAGAGTCACTCCTCTTGTATAAATTTGATCCATGTTAATAAAATTGCATCCAAACATTGGAGTTATTTTATACCTGCTAGTTTCAATCTATCTATGTAGATTTAAATTCTTTAATCTATCTTGGTTTGAACTTGATTCTTTTTGCATAACCTTGCTCAAGCACATGACATTGATTATTTTTTACTCTTGTAAATTACGCATTGTAATTACCGTTGATTTTAAGGTTATATATAGTGATAATTTATCCACATTTACCAGTACATTAATTATTGGTAGGTTCATATTATTTATGAGTTGTTACATGTATTCATTCAAGTTACACATATCCATGTTCTTATTTTGTAAGATTTTTGTGTTGTAAGGGCATTTTATTGGTACATAGTGATGTAGTTTTGTAATAAATATCACATTTTAAAGTTTGTAAATAACTAAAATTATTGGTCAAGGTTCAACGTGTGGGGAGGGGGAGGGGGGGGGGGGGTTGAGTGGGGGATCCTATTGGATCCCAAAGGAAATACAATTCTTACCTATGAATGGGGAACGAAACGTGAAATTAAGAATCAAGAAGAGAGGTAGGCCCTATTCATGGGATTGGAGTATATTATTTCTCTCAAGATCCATAAGGTCTCGATCCTAGTAGACTCCTTGTTAGTGATCAACCAAGCAATCGAAGGTATTTCCAAGGAAAGAACAATTATTAAAATATTACAACAAAAAATCATTGCCAATTTGAAGTATATTAGAGAGACTAACATTATGCACATCAAAAGATGAAACAATCTCATCACCAATAAGTTGGAAAATAATGTTAATGTTTCATATCAGGGATTTTTCATAAAAATGGGGGCCACCCCTATAGTCAGCGGCTCTCCCAATGTTTTAATTTTCATTTTATGAATAAAAAAATGGTCATGTCAATGGGATTTATGGTGGCTAGTCTTAGCATGTGCGCCACCTAGTGCATTTTAATTACCTTAGGTATGATCCCCTTCTTAAAAATAATTCAAAGCAAGGGAGCTCCATCCCTTCACATATCCCCCTTTCTCATTGCAATATCGGAGTGGGATATTCATTTTATGGATCTATATTTGTGTTCAATGTTTTATTGTGGGATATCTCTATCAAGAGATATCCAAGTTGCAGGACAAGGTGGTCTCAAAACTAGAGGGGTTTCTATGTGCTATGGGAAGCTTACTAGTATCAATTCATGGGAGCTTGAACATCTATTAAAACTAGGTAAGAGATCATTCTCAAGGTTTGTTTCAAGTTCAAATATAATTATGAAATATGGAAAGGTAGGAAACCTATATTCTTATTGGCTTGTTCTCTCTCCTATGCTCTTTATTTGGAGATTAGTTGACGACCTGAGGATCTGGAAGCTGCACGCTTAGTGAACCATGTCACTTTCATCAAGTTGGGGTTCAAGGTTGGGTGAAGTCCAAAGTGATATCAAGGATTTCATAATAATGATGATGAGGTTAAATACGTAAATAAGGGCGTTAAAGCAACAATAGATCAATTATCCTCATATATGGCTCATCAAGATATAAGGTTCGATGATTTGGAGAATAATTTTGCGGTGTAGTGGGGTTAGATAGAAAAACTAGTTAGAAAATATGAATTCCATCATGAAATTTTATTAGTTGTTACACATGTTGTCCATTAGAAAAATAAATTGTTGGTTGGCGCTGGGATGAACAAGGAGGATTGGTCAACAAAATTCAAAAGTGGAGGTGGGAATTCCAAGTTCTCAAGGTCCCACAAAAGATGAATAAGGAACATATGAAGCTCTCAATGGCTACTTATTTAATTAAATATTTGTTAAATTCTCTTTCTTTTGCATGGTCTTTTTAGGACAAATCATCCAAATACACAATTTTGAATTTCTTGTTAAGAATGTAATACATGTTATAGTATTTCTGGTTGAGGAAACATTTTGTGATACAACTCTATTGGTACTAGATAAAATCCGTATAACTGGGAGAATATGTAATTTCTCAGAAGTTTTCAATTTAATATAAATCATTTACTCATTTTGGTTATAAAAATGTATAATTATTAATGATTCTCTATTCAAGTTTATGGTTTTGCATTTTTTTTCCAAGTAATGTGTGTGTGTGTGTGTGTGAGAGAGAGAGAGAGAGAGAGAGAGAGAGAGCACCAACACTAAAAAATATAGGTGTCTATCAAAAAAAATATTCAAAACCTGAGGTTGTATGGCACTACCTTCCCTTAGTAGCAAAGGCTTGGATAACCTATGCCTACTAAAATAAAATTATGCCTCTTTTCCTAAGGTTTTCCCATAACTTCACCTTAGACTAAAAACCATCAACTGCAACTAAATACTACTCATTAAATAATTTGGCATGTGTCCACCTATATCCTTGAAAACATCTTAGCAATACTTATGCTTAACAATATTCAACACTCAACCAATATGTCACTTAACCAATGTCAATAGTTAACCAACACTAAGAATAATGGGAAATAGAACAACATTCATCCCAATAAACAGACAATGATACACATTCACATGTATAAGTGGAGCATAAGGTGAATTCCTAAAACTTTATTTATAAGAAGAATGGTAATAATATGCAACAAGGGAGGGAAGCCACCTACCTACCAATATTTTATAGAAGTACAAATAATATAAGGAAAATTACCCTCTTTCCAATTCCCAACTTTCCTATAAAAAACAACCCTTTAAGATATCACAAGCATACCTCCTACAAGTCTTGTTCACCTCTTCATTTTTCACTAAGCTAGTGCAAATTTTCCCTATTGTGCCAACCCTAGTACTTAGCACAATAAAAAAACACTTTGCACTTGAATGTTTCTTCTCTAAATGAATCAATGAATTCCTTATCATAATGAGGGATCCTCCTATATATGAGTCTTTCCAAACTTCCCTTTCTCCTAAGGAGGATCCAAGTGCCTACATCTAACTCAATTGTTACCACATGAGTTTTCCACCGATATCCATCTCCAGTGGTGTTGTGCTCATTGTGCCACACAAGAAAAAGAACATATAGCACCCATATATTCAAGTGCACCTACCACATCCACATATATTGCAAGTGTGATTGGCATGTGCACTCATTGCAAGTGTGCATAGTAGGTGCATTTGAGCGTGCCTATCACAAGTGCTCCTAATTGTCTTGTGCCCTAGTGCACCGAAAAGGTGTGCGTAACAAGTGTACAAAGCCAAAAGGTATCCAATTTACATGTGTCCAACTGATCCTAGTGGACATGCATCCAACCAAGTGCATCCACTTAGTTTTCCCAGTGATCGTGCACCCAACCGAGTTTGTCCAAGTCATATATAAGCTAGTTAGTTCTTGTTTCCACTTCATCATTCATGCATAATTATTGGACCTACGAAAAGTTAGGAAGAATTCAACTAGAATTATGTTTGAAAATATAAAGATTATAGTCGCAAGAAGAGTCTCCGATGGAAGAGTAGCTGTGACAGGAGAAATTGTGACAGAAAGATTAGAGACGAGAGAAGCCATGACGAAAGGAACTATGACATAAGAAGAGTAGTGCAGTTGAAAAGGACAGTTTGACTAATCGTCGGTAAGTAGTTAGTTATAATAAAAAACGCTTTTGGTAAAAAGCATAATTGTATTTTTGGGATGATAATGCCTGTTGTTAGTTGTAACTGAATGTATGAAAATAGAAATGACAGCTCATCGACTAACAGAAAAGAGTCGGTTGATTAAGACATGTAGAATCTTATAAAAGGCTGAACCAAAGCTGTGTGCAGGGTTGGTTGGTTGGATGCTTATTGTTAATCCTGGGGTTAAGTCAGTGTGTAGGTTGAGAGAAAGAAGAGAGTTGTTTAGCTAGAGAATCGATCCATGCTATGTGCAAATCGACAATGTAGTTAAGGAGAGGAGAAATTCATAGCCCCAAAACTAGAGAGAATGAGAGTAGACAAGTTTGTATGGGTTGTAAATAATATCTAGATAAGGGTCTGCAAGATGAGTGCGCAGACAAAAGGTGCTAACATATTTCTTATGCCAGATGAAGAGTGCCTTTTTGGTTTTCTTGGATGGGTTTCCACGTTAAATGTTGCCTCTGTGTGTCTTTGACAAATATGTTTATGTCAAATGCATGCATGTTGTGAATAACTAGATATGAATTTGTCGCACCACATCTTTTTATGAATAAACCCATATATGTGTGTGTGTGTGTGTGTGTGTGTGTGTGTCGCACCACTTATAGAATGAATATGTGATAAGGATTTTATTTTGAGTATTGCAATATGTGTCGAGTGGTAAATAGACTTTTATCTTGAATGAATAAACAAGAACTAAAAAGTATAATCCTCGGTTTCGTTCGAGAAATTCGATAAAGTACTGCACAAGTAGAGATCCCCACATAACTACAAAAGCATGGTTTTTGCAGTTCCCAATAATATCTCTCGGGTGAGACTGCATCTAAGTCGTAGGAGATGTTGACGGGGTCGTTCTCTGTCGGTCCGATATCTTGGGTTTTTTTTCCAACTAAGGATATGAACCTATGTCAATAGGAAGAAGGCCAACAATAATACATGCATGTGGATGAGGTTTCCCATGACAACCTTCTATATCTAATCAAGTTCCCTCTAAGTTTCTCTTAGTATATTTAACTAATGTGAGTTTTCAATGTCTATGGTTTTCCTTTCCTTTAGGAAAGGATTCCCAACGTGTTTGTGGTGTGCCTTGCCAACTAAGGCACTTCAAAACCGACTCATCTAGCCATCAACTTCATGTCATGTTTTTTTGTGTCTTCCAACGACCACCAAGGTTATTTGTGTTGGAGGTGCTCGAAGCTTCTTAATGCTAGGAGGCTTACGATAGGCCTCATGCCTACTTCAAAATGCAAAATTAATCCTAGTATGTACTATACTTAAATTTGAATTACAATATTCCAAAATTAAAGCTTTAATTTTTCAAAAACAACTACAAACTATACTTTAGAATAGGTTGTAAATAATTTAGAATGGAATTTCCCTTATACTATCAAGATTTGAGTAGACTCATTAGAGTGTGATTACTTCTTTAGGAGCATATTTTCCACCTATTATCTTAGCTATAGTCAACATACCTTCTTGAGGGCAATTATTGTAGTTAACATACCTTCTTGAAGGGGAATTACTTCTTTGGAAGATGCAATCCTTTGATATTTGTACAAGGTCACTTATGTTCAATAAGGCTAGTGGTTTGAGGATTGATTAGTCAAATAAAATCCTAGTTACCTCATAAAAGAAACTTGGCCTACAAGTTATATTTTTTATGAAATTTATTATTACCAAAGGGCACTACTACATTTGGGGTCCCAATTTGACGTTTGAACCAATGTTTACAGAAAATATAAATTTCCAACGTCGATATGAAGTTGAGTGGGCTGAAAATTAAAGAGGAAATTTACTTATTTTGGAGACACGTTGATTAAGCAACGTTATGTGTCAAATGCATCTTAAGCGACTCCATGGAACATTGCTTAACATCGCTTAAGACACATTTGAGTCCCAGGGATAACGTTAGGGGCGAAATTTATCCCATGGGCTATTTTTCCATGTTTTTCTTCAAAATAATATTCATCATTTTGCATTTTTTGAAGCCCTGTTTCGCCCAATTTTGATGGGGTAAATTTTTTCCACCCTAAATATCGCCAAATTATTATATAAATGATATAAAATCCTTGGAAATTGAATTAGTTTTTGAAAAATATCGCCAAACATTTTATAGTTGGCGTTTTAGGAATTGGTAAGATTCGCCAACATTTATACACTTTTAAATAAGTATGGTTCCTTAAAATTATCCCTGCATTTGACACATATCATCACTTAGGTGTTGTGCCTCTCCAAACTAATGTTCTGTTTGTTTTTTTCTTATTTGACTATTTCCATGACATTAAAAAGTTAATCGAGCCAAACAAAATAATATATTTTTTGAATAAATTTGGGAGAAGGAGAGATTTGGTTAGAGGTAAATTTTATTGTGGTATGTGATTATCCTTTCAACTAAAATTTATGCTTGGATTAACTAGAGGATTATTATTTGGCATTTCATCATCATGTACCTTAGTCTATATTGGTTTTTTCTTACAAGTATTATTGTATTCTTTGAGATATTTTCTATTTCATTTAGTTGATTTGTAAATGATGTTTGTGCATCATACATTACCATATTTAGCTTAAAGTTAGGAGTTTCATCCATTAAGAAAAAGTTTATTCTCAAAAACCAATAATTATTTGTACATTTCCAATATATGAAATTGTTATTTTTTTTAAAAGAATAAATGCTTTAACACACATCAATATCCTATTCTACTCACTAAATCCCCCCACAAGGGTCACAAAATAATTTAGTAGCTAGGTAGGACCTTGGGCCTAGGAATCCAAATAATGCCCCATGGTTTTTTCTCATTATGAAACATAGTAATTTCTCTAACTGAGAGTTAAAAAGATCCTCTGCCATCAAGTGTTCAAGAATACCCGAGGAACGAGGCATCTTGTAAGAGAAGGTCAAACACAAAGTGAGGTTGTTTTCGTTCTCCCAGGGCATATCCCATCACCTTGATTTGGAAATGACATCTCGTTGTTCCATGGAAAACCTATTCCCTAAACTTGGTAGAGGTAACCTAGTGGTCAAATCTTAGGGTATCTACCTTATAGGTGATTATTGTGGGAAGCAACAAAACCTAGATCAGAGTTTTTTGGTTACTAGTACCACTCTTGGTGCCCCTCGGTATAACTTATCCTTTCGCACATTCACTATTTATCCACAATGGATTTATGACCATTTGTATTGATATTTATTACAAGGACCATTTTATATGAGTGGAAGGTTGCAACTAGGTCATTAGGGATTTTCACACGCATACATTTGGAAGGCACATATTTATCATCCCATTGTTAGAGAAATCATCTGACACATGCACGCACAATTTCATTTTTTCCTTTCACACTTAACTTAGTTGTATGATTTGATCTTTTTAAATAAATGTACTTTTATCCTAGATTGTCATGAATTAACACACCCTCTCCCCCTATTCACTCACCTCGACTAGTTTGGAGAAACCTCATGTTCATCCCCTCTTACTCACATAGTTGAATGAAACCCTATCCTTGATGGGTATTCGTAGGGATAGATTGGGCCTCCTGTATTGGTTCAAATTAGTTATCTCACACTTGGTTTGTTCTCTTTTCTCTCATCCTTCCTTCTTTGTTCTCATTTATCCTTTCCTTTTACACCTTTTTGCTTCTTGGACACTCCCCTCTCTTTCTTTACCTCTCAATCGTTGATATCTCCTTGCATCATCATTTCAAGTATGTATTGACTCGAGATAGTTACATATTGGTGACATTAGCCATTGTGTAATCCCTATGAGAGATGGAATGTGATTGTTGCATCCTATAGACTACATATTTGAGATCACCTTACCAACCAAATCTCTCACATTTCTATCTTTCCCCCATTTCCTTCATTAGGCCTACCTTGATATCACCACCTTCTTTATCATCCCTTTCTTGGAATATCCCTAGCATCATCACCTTGTACATTTTCCTTTTTGCCTATCATTTGTCCTTTTATACCCAAGAGTTGGTGTCACTATCCTATTTGACATCGCTTATGAGATGTGTCGAATGTCCATAGAATGATGCTTAAGTGTCATCAATATGCGCCTTTCTGGTAAGCATCATCTAGATGATTATTTAATTTTACAGTGTTTATGTATGTAAACCATTAAAAACACCACCCCATGAAGAGACATTTTTCATAGAGTGGAATGTAGTTAATATTTTAAAATTTCCTAAATGTGAATTTCTTTGATTTTATTCTTTTTGTACTAATGAGTGGTTCAATTTTGTATTTTGCTGTGATAGAGAACAATTTCAGAAAACCATATTTGTTGGTTCACTAGTAGGTCAAACGAAATGTTTCTATACAATCAAAACATCTAATCATAATCACCTAATCTCATCATGATATAATTGGTGATGAGAAATGTTATTGCACCATATCATACTATTGTTAGACACTTTTCAAAGAACTTGGATCTATCATCAAGCAAACACATACCATGGTAACAACATATCAATTTGGATTTAAATTTTCATGGACACAATATTACAAATTAAATTCATTGAATTTGATTAATTTAATCTAGAACATTAATTTAATTAAAAGATGTCTTAACTATAGCTATTTTTAAAACATTCCACTAAATTTAATTAAGTTAAAGTAATTTTTAATTTCCTTTGGGTTGGTTCAAGTATGGAGAAAAAATTCCATTTGGTGTCGTGGGAAATATTAGCCACGCCTAAAACATTGGGAGGATGGGACATAAAAAACTTGAACTGGCTCAATGCATATTTATGTATGAAGAGTATGTCGCGTAATCTATTTGATAGTGGATTATGGAGTTTGATCATAAAATCATAATACCTCAGGGGGGAATTGTTATTGAGTTGGTTCAAATCTTCAAAAATAGTGAATAATGGTTCATCTATAATATGGAATAGTTTTATTAAAAATTTCCAGTGGATTAGAAAATGTACTACTTAGGATATTTGGAATGGAAATAGCATTCATATTGGCATTGATCCCTATATTGGAGATAATGGAAATTATATCATGCCTGTGGAAATTATGTATTATAAATGCTAAACTTGGTCTTATCACTCTTAATCAAATTAAGAGGTCGTAGTGGTCTATTTTAGATGGTCGATATTGGTTAAATTCAAGAGACATTGGGTTACAAGGAAGGGGGTAGTTATATGGGATAATTATATAAAATCCCTAAATATTGTAGGCATCAGACTTGGGAATTTAGAGGATAGGATAGTATGGGTGTGGAATAAATCATCTGGTCACATATCGAAAAAAGGATGTATACAAGGCTATAGTTACGTCTCATAATCATTATGAGAGAAAATGGTGGCACGTTAAGCTTTGGAAATGGTATCTTCTGTAAAATCTTAAGTGTTTGTTTTTGTTGTTACTAGAAAACAGGTTACTTACTTGGAAAAATCTATTGAGAAGGGGATGGAATGATCCCTGGATATGTGCATTGTGCACAAAGGTTTTTGATTCAATGGAATGTTTATTTTTGCATTGTGTTTTTAGCAAGAAAGTGTGGATTATGGTGTGTGAAGACTTAAAATTCAGTTCTCCTTGGGGAGATTCAATATGGATCAAAGCTTCAGGATTTGGGTTTAAACTGAAATAAAAAAACAAGTTGTTGCCTATATTTATATGCTGGTCAATCTGAAACATGCGAAACAAGGTAATATTTGAAAACCTCATGCCTAATATCAATTTTTATAAGGAGTTTTTTTTATTAAAGATAAGCCTAAGGTTCAAAAATATCCTTCTCCTCTAGTTGTGTCTTTCTCTTATGCTGCTGGGTTTTTTTATGGTGCTTCTGTAGATGGATACAATGGTAGTGGTATGGTTCTTATGATCAACAAATATCATATTTTTAAGTTATGGAGGAGAAGTGGGAAAGGAAGGTAACACAAAGGAATAATTGATGGGGTTATGGGGAGTTCTTCATTTTTCTGCTAAAAATGGGATTGATTCATTAAAAATATTTGGTGACTTCAAGGGTATTATAGATTGGGAATTGGGAAGAAATAGTTTTCGAGTCATTTAGATTTTTCATTGGTGCAACAATATTCAAATTTTGATCAAATCCTTTAATCATATCTATGTTTCTCATATTTCCAAAACATTCAACATGGTGTCATATCAACTATCTAAAAAGGATGTTCTGACTGATGAAGGATATATGCATTTTCAGAAATTTTTGGAAGGTTCACATATTAATGAAGGAGAGAAATCTATATTTTGAATTATTATATCGGCCTTTTTAAAGTTTTGTTGTTTGTTGTGTCCATTGATAATTATATGTTATATGTATTTATCATCATGTAGCCAAGGTTTTGGATGGTTTGATAGTATGTTGTTTTTTGGGCATTTCCAAACAGATTTTGTGTTTAGAGATTGACTCTATCAAGAAGTATGTATTTCTGGGTGTTGAATTTTTTAGTTGGAAGTATGGAGGTTAAAATATTGTAATTCTCATTTTTTCTTTGATTCTAATGACTAGCAAGAAAAAAAAAATCTCTTGAAAAAAAAAGTAACACTTATCAACAACTCATATTTTAATTATTATGGAGAAAACCTTACAGTTTAAATTCATTTAGGAAAGCAATTTAATTTATTAATTTTATGATTTATGAATTCTACAATTCTTGAATATTTTTTTTCTCCAATAATGAATTCATATACATATACATACATACATACATACATACATACATATATATATAGTTTTGCATAAAACCTTCTAGTATATTATTAGAATTGATACAACATGAATAAAAATTGAAACACCAATGAAAATCCTTTCTAATCTCATGATGATGTATTTCTAACATACCTAAGCAAACAAAAAACATTTTATTTCTCATTTCTTCTTGCTCTCACATACTTTATAGAAATTCAAGGAATCGAAATAGACATAAATGGATGACAAATTGTGCATAAGAGACATAGAGGATAACAAATTGTCTTGATTGTTAGTGTTCAGTGTATGATAGTGCACTGAGTTGTAGATATGTGCCAGGTTATTTTCATTTCTTTTTTGTGTGTGCATGACAAAGGTTAGTGGGCTACGACAATGGGACCAAAATTTACCCATGCATGATTGGGTTGCAATATCAATATTGCATAACTAAAATTACAGTGTGTTCATCACACAATGTAATTTTTCTACGCTTATGCATATTGAGGTTGTCCCTTGCAATGTTCACCCATAGTACTAACTCTACACCATTATGCATTGTGACCTTTATAAAGGCTATGGTTTTTGTAAATCATATTTGATCAAAATCAAAAGAAACAAAAGTAGGTATATTGTACACTTGGTCATGTCTTCTTAATGCCGCTTAAGCAACATCATAGAACGTATCTTAAGTGACGTATGACCCATGCTTAAACTATGATATCGACATCATAGAAAAATTCAATACCATAATTTAAATGTGGTCCATACATCACTTAAGCTATGTTATATTTATGATGATGTAAATTATGTGATCCTCAAGAAGTTCATCACACATGTAAACAAATTATCCATGTCGCTAAGTCTTTGAATCTCGGTTTCCCATAAACCTTGGTAATCTTTGACTACTTCACTATTAAGGTTATGGAACTTTGATCAATTAAAGGACAATATCCTTGCTTCTTAAAGTGAAACAAAATACAAGGCCAATAACATCTAGATTTTACAGCCCATAATTTTCCTCTTAAATACCTTTGAAAGGGCATGCCTACATACATGTGAATATGTTAATCCATAAGTAGATATTGGGTTGTATATATGATCATGGAATTTCTTAGTTTTAGGTTGATGTAACTATTTGTGGTATTAAATTAGTAATATTTTTAAAGAAATCATGGTTCTTTACCCCCACAAATTTGTGGACATTGCTTAATGGGGAGTAAATCACTAATTTGATTTATATAAATTTAAAGAATAGAATTTCCATTACTAAGGTGGACAATATGATTACATCATTTCAAAGTTTTGAAAATGAAGAAGACAATGTGAATCTTTCAAAAGAGGATTCAAAGGATCAAATCAAGATGGCTCTTTATGGTTTTCAAAATGACAAGAGCCCTGGTTGAATGGTTTGACAATGGAAATTTTCTTACATCTCTATGAGATCTGAGAAGATGGTTTATTGAAGGTTATTAATGGGTCTAGATAATCTGGAAGGTTCTACCTACCTTCAATTATACTTTCATTGACCTCATTCCAAACACATATAACATAGTATACCTTTATGAATACATTCCCATTTTAGTAATAAATTCCATTCATAAGGTTCATGTGATGGTAATTGTAATGAGAATTAAAAAGTTGCTATCTAATTCAATCTCAAATGAGTAGTTTGTCCTTTTTATCATGAAGGCACATTTTAGTTAAAAATAACTTTGAGTTCATTCCTATCTATTGGATGTACCTATTCTATATCCTAAAACTAATATTGGAAAAGATCTAGAGAATCAATTTCAATTTCTAATGGTCTAGAAGTAGGGAGAAAATTGTGGATGGTTTCATGAAATGGAAGCACATTGCGACTCCCAAAGATATCGGTGGGTAGAGTTTAGAGAATGTTTAGTTTTTTAGCAAATAATAGGAAACTAAATGTCTTTTTATATTGATAGTTGGTAAAGGCCTATGGTGTCAAGTAGTGGTCCAAACATACATAGAGCCCAACCCAATGGAATATTTTATTATTTCTCTAATAAATCAATGGAAAAATCATTTTGTACTTTGGGAGGCAATGGTTATAGTGTTTATTATGATAGGGAAATGGATTGTACATAATATAGGGAATGGTATGATAGTGAGATAGAGACTAGATAGATTTATAGGTAGTGGGGAAGGGTTTAACCTGTAATTTGTTTTTGATAAATGTTATTCATGAAAAGGGATTATTATTTCTCAATCAATTAGCATTCCCTATACTAACTACTATTTAACTTGTACACAATCTTTCTTGGAAAATACAATATGAAACTTGGTCTATTATGAATGAATTGAAATTAGTTAGTGATCCTTCCTTAAGAGTATTATTTTTATTCATATGTTGGCTTTCGATTCACTCCTATGAATACGGTTTCAAATGGTAGATATGGTTGACAAGATTGAAATCGTAAAACAAAAAAAAACAAATAATTAAAGAATCTTGAATACACATAACTAATAAGAGGTGCAAATGAGGAATGTTTAGTTCATGCATCTTCGAAGTCAGTGCATAGGTAAGTTTTACACTAGGTTCATGTAAGCAAGTTTCTTTCAACTACTCGTATTGCAACTAAATGATATATTTGTTGATGAGTGAGTAGTTCAACTATGAAAGTGCAAGTGATTGATAAATTGGAGTTAAATTTTTTGAATGATCATTAAATTCAATGTAATCTACTCTAAATAATTTCCAATTCCCTATGGTACTACCATAAATACTAACATCACATTTGAATTTTAATGAATTTAGAAGTTTAGTGATATTCACATTCATACATTTTTATTATGGCTTTTAGGATTTCTAGTAGCTCAAAACATGAAGTGGATTTAAATGGTGTGTAGTTAGAACCTGAAAAACTTTTAAAAATAGATCTTGGATAAAACAAGAGTGTACTAGTGAATATTATTCCATTTTGATATGTATATTTAGGTAAGGTTATTGATAATCGCTCCATGTGTTGAGAATCTATTAGAAATTTATATGGAAATTGTCCTTTAGTGGAACTCATTAGGAACTCTAAATTCTTAGGGTGAATTAGATTATTATTTTTTCACAATAATGAGTAGTAGGACTATATTAAAAGGAATAAGGCTGAGAGCCAAACAACAAAAAGTTTACAAAATGGGACTGTATGCTATCTAATTTATGTTTTTCCCACTCTGATACAAAATTGACAGTGGAGATAGCATAACCTAGCCATCTTATAGTCGTCAAATATGGGATAACCCCCCTAGAGTTGCAAATTATAATATACTTTCCTAATACATATTTACAGCTAAAAAAGATAACATAATTTAGAAAAAAATTCTACCTTATTGGTTCTATCATGAATCGTGATGGTTGTTGTTGTTGTTCATGGTCGTGTTTGAGTCTGTCGACTGCACTAGTTTGATTCATACATGCCCTGAAGCTATTGAGGTCATATCTCTTGGGGTCATATATGAATTGAGGGCCTATAGATGGGAATTCAGATCCTTTTCTATATGCGCCATCTTGCCTCCCTTTTCTTCTACCATTCCTTTCGTCTCCTCCACCGTCTACTAGATCTCCAAGATTTGTTCTTATTGATTCCTAGGTATGCTTGAAATCATCGGCTACATATTAGAAACCCCCTCACACAGGGCTCTCACCTCCTAACTCAATTCCAAAATGTCACATGAGACACAACGATTACAGGCCATGTTCACCTCATTCCTGGGATTATCCGTAAGTTGTAGTTGAGCGAACTATGTATCTACTAGACTAACGTCCCCCATATCCTTCTAGCATTCAAACACATTTTCTTCCAACACCCACCAATTCTAGAAGGTGTTGAAGGCCAAGGTTGGATCCAAACAAGACATTTCAACAACCCCCACATTCTATCTTCATCGCAAGTGAATCCATCAAAGAGAATAATGATGTCTAGATTCCAAATATAACCTTGATATCACCTTCTCCCTTATGTGATTAGTCTCATACTCATGTTCCATCACCACATTTAAGTTCTTACTTACCATGTTATGACACCAAATCAAAGCTTGGATGTGTGTTTCGTGTGTTTTTGCCATAGTAGATGGAGTAGGATAGGGGGGATTTCATTAAGATCGAGGTCCCCTTGGAGGAGAGTGGACCCCTATTTGCTAGCATATTAGGTCCAGTATTATGTTTTATTAACACATTATAGTACAAGATGTTATTGAAGGCATGGGATAAATGGCTTGTTCTTCTTAAGAGTTTTCCTAGAGGTGATGAATCTCCTTTGGTTCTTGAATGTACTGATTAAATAATCACCATTGAGTCCCCCATTACTTGTATTGTTTTGATTCCTCTTTCCTTGATGATACATAGATCGAGGTATATGGAAATGGCTTCAGTTATGTTATTGGTTTCCTTTCCCAGTCCCCATGCGAAGCATTGTTCTTCCTGTCCTTCGGGATTGTATATGTCCCTCGTACCTTCCACCCCTAGGTGAATTAGATTATTGAAGATTATTGAACATATATTGAATTAGACATTTAAGATTGAATTCTTTAAGGTCATGAAGAATGAAATGAAGTGAGAATAACATAAGGCTATATGTACATATATGCACCAATGTAGGTTTTCTAACGAAAAAAATTAACATAGAGAATTAGGAAAAAAAAAATTAACGTAGAGTAAAATTAACGTAATCTTTTCATAATCAACATAAGTTGATTAAGAATAGGATTATTTATGGTGATAACTACTATGTGTTATTATTTATTATAATTAATAGAACCCAACAAACCATTTTTTATTATTATCTCCAACCCCAACAATTTTCAAGGATAGATAAATTACTTAACTTGATTGAATAGATAAATAGATATTGCAAATTTAGTTTTTATATCTCAATTTATGTTATTATTTGAGAGATATACGTTCGCTATCATTGAAGGTGTTCCCCCAACTTCCATGGAGTGGATATCGATTGAATAGAGAATTGAACTTATATTATATACACGTTAAGCTTGATTGAATAGATATCCCATAAAGGGCTTAATTAGTTGACATAAGGACTCAACTGGAAATATCGACATTATACGATGCATATGTTGAATTGTGATACCAAGAAGAAAGTAAAAATAACCCACTAGCACAAACTACGATTTCCCAAGTACTCTCATAAAAACCAAATTCCCAAAGAAAACAAATCGATGTCATAAATGATGGAATCCAATTTTGATCTCTGATGCATATGCCATAGCATATTATTGTAAGAAATCACCTTGTTTTTTACTCCATTTCAATATATGATAATCGTTACAGAATCCATGCAATCAATCAAATACTAAATCAATCCATTGTGGGATCCTTTGACAGGATCTTTAACACTTGGAGAAAATCGGAAGTGGTTTCGGCTTGAGAAGACAATGATTTTACAAAAATATTATTGAGATGAAGTTCCCATTAACATCCCATGTGGAAAAATCGTATCACTAATTTGGGTGAATGGAGTCAACTTAAATCGATAATAACTTTTCAACCTAAAATACATACCAACCCTTAATCTTGTGTATTGTAGACCATTGGATTAGATCAGCAAAAATAGGCTTGGTTAGGTTTGACTTGCAAATGATAATATGGAGTCTGATTTGATTTGTAGGTGATAGATTTTCCATCCTAGTGCAAGAGAACAAAGGCTCTTTTATCTTATTTTTTTGACATAGATATTGTTCACATATACCAAGAATTGAATATGGAAGCTAATCGTTTATCAAAAGATGCTCCTCTCAGAGAAGAAGGAATACTTCTTTGGCAGGAATTTGTGGATAATTCCTTGGAAAATTTTGATAGTTTAAGTTATTTTGCGATGTAAGTGTGAAGGATATTTCTAGTAGTCTTTTATGTTACTATTTATAGCTTCATCTAAAGCCTTTTTCTTTGGTATGGATTCCTTTGGAGGAGTTTTTTTTTATCGAAGTTTTGGTCGTGAAGATATTTAGTCATAACAGACTAAAGGGATTGTTTTTGTACTTTTTGACTCAATATGAATAACAAAAGTACAATTTTTTATTTTTATTTTTTTCTGCTGAAAAAGGAGATTGGGATCATGCCAAGAGATTACTCGAATTGACTCTCAATTCTTAATAGGCTTATGTTTAAGTAAAGGCGTAGATATTGGAGAAGACCTTACTAAACTGATAATATTTTGAGGCATGGGAAGTAAGCCATTTTTTGACAAAAACTAAAAATTTGACAAAGATGTCTTATATTATAACAGTTGGTAGATGGGTGTTTGGATAGGTTAAACTATTCCATGCAAATCCTACATGAACCAATATATGCAACATAAGTGGTAGAATTCAAAAATGCTTAGTCGAGAACAATTTGAAGCAATTTGGAAATTGACTGTCAGGAATAAAGGATGAATAACTGCAATAATTTCCTTGTAAATAAAGATATAAATATACCTAACCTCATTTTTCTCTGCTTAATAATCTTCATTGTTTTCATAAAATTATATATGCTGAGTGAAGTACTATGTTCTCATGATTTTAATGGCACGATATTAATGTATTTACTAATTCTCACGAGTTCAAGGACTGTAAGACTCAATTATAATTTTTATTCCATATCATGAAAGGCTCAGTCCCTAAATACAATTTACAAATAAATATAACCCTATCATTTCCCTACCACAAGAATCGACAAGAATAGTACCAGATACATGACGTCTCTCAATTATATATTTGGGTATGGATGGTGTTAATTTTAAGAATACATGTTGTCTCTTAGTTGTATCTTTAGGTACAATTGGTGTTAATTTTATGAAACTGAACTCAAGCATATGAAAAATGATAGACCAAATTAGGGTTTATGGGATGTCATCTAAGAATCTTGAAATAAGATTTATAGGCACCGACGCATTACTTGATAGAAATATAGGCACTAGCACATTAGGGGAAATATAGTCACTGACATATCCGAGGATAGAAATATAAGCATTGGCATGTTAGGGGGAATATAGGCATTGGCACATCAGGATATATAGATGATAGTGATTGTTAGAGACAAGTATTTTCTACTACCACCTGCCCAAAATATTTTCTAACCCAACCAAAAGATAATGCTTGCAACTGGAAACCAACAAAAAAAACCATAACAATATCCTAATTGACCGAAAATGAGCTATCTAATTCAATGGTATGCTACTACTAAGTTTGTGTATATTATTAATTAATCAACCTCCCTTTTCATCATGTTGAAATGTATGAGTATATGCTTAGACATTTATAAAAGGGTCATCCTCTGGTTACAACCATAATTAAAAATTATTGATAGCTTCATCTGAAGCTTTTGTCTCTGGAGGAGTTTTTGTTTTCTTTTTTTTTATCGAAGTATTGGTCGTGAAGATATTTAGTCAGGACAGACTAAAGGGACTGTTTTTGTACTTTTTGATTCAATATGAATAACAAAAGCACAATTTTTTCTACTGAAAAAGGAGATTGGGATCATGCAAAGAGATTACTTGAATTGAATCTCAATGCTTAATAGGCTTGTGTTTAAGTAAAGGCATAGATATTGGAGAAGACCTTACTAAACTGAGAATAATTTGAGGCATGGGAAGTAAGGCATTTTTTTGTGAAAAAAACAAAATTTTGACAAAGACGTCTTATGTTATAACAGTTGGCAGATGAGTGTTTGGTCATGTTAAACTATTCCATGCAAATCCAAGATGGACCAATATATGCAACATAAGTGGTAGAATCCAGAGATGTTTAGTCGAGGACAATTTGAAGCAATTTGGACATTGGCATTGAGGTTGAGGAATAAAGGATGAATAATTGTGATAATTTTTTTTGTAAATAAAGATCTCAATATACCTAAACTCAATTTTCTCTGCTTAATAATCTTCATCGTTTTTATAAAATTATATATGTTGATTGAAGTACTATGTTCTCATGATTTTAATGGCACGATCTTAATAATAGTATTTTAATGCATCTAATGTATTTACTAATTCTCATGAGTTCACCAAATTATAATTGTTATTCCATATCATGAAAGGCTCAGGCCCTAACTAGAATTTACAAATAAAAATAACCCTATCATTTCTCTAGCACAAGAATCAACAAGAATAGTATTAGATACATGTTGTCTCTCAATTATATATTTGGGTATGGATGGTGTTAATTTTAAGAATTCATGTTGTCTCTCAGTTGTAGGTTTAGTTATAGTTGGTGTTAATTTTATGAAATTGAACTCAAGAATATGCAAAATGATAGACCAAATTAGGGTTTATGGGATGTCATCTAAGAATATTGAAATGGGATTTATAGGCACTACCACATTACATGATAGATATATAGGTACTAGCACATTAGGAGAAATATACGCACTGACAGATCAAATGATAGAAATATAGGCATTGGCATGATAGGGGGAATATAGGCATTGGCACATCAGGATATATAGACCATAGTGATGGTTAGAGACAAGTATCTTCTACTACTTCCGGCCCAAAAAAATTTATAACCCAACAAAAATGTAATAATTGTAACTGGAAACCAACAAAAAAAACCATAACACTATCCTAATTGACCAAAGATTAGATATCTAATTAAATGGTATGCTACTACCAAATTTTTTGAGATCGTTAATTAATCAAATTCCCTTTTCATCATGTTGAAATGTATGAGTATATACTTAAACATTTATAAAAGGATCCTTCTCTGGTCGCAACCATAATTAAAAATTTTACAATATAATGGTTATAAGCCACATCCCACAAGTTACTCACATCCACTTATTCATCCCCAAAACTAAGAAATTAATATATCATATTTCATAACACAAGAGGAAAACATATTTCATGGAAAATAGATGATTATAAGTCTAATTCCCACATTATTCTCTAAATAAAAACAATCCTAGCGCCCACAATATTCTTTAGATAAAACAATCTTAGTGTCAAGTCAATCAATGATAACACAAGCATTGCTTTTGATAATCAAAGCAATGCTTTGCCTAAACAATACACTATAGAACAAATACCATAATAACTTATACAACAAGTTTGGTAGGTATATAACTATATACGTTCACTAGGTAGATAATTCCAAATTAATATTTCCAAGGAGGATTATTGCACGAAGAGAAACATTATAGAGACCTTGGATATTGGGAAAACTCTTAGTCACCAAAAAAACTTATGGATTGATGAAAATATTATTAGAGACCTTTAGTCATGTTAATTATAGATCATGGCTTAAGTAAGATATTATTCTAAAGTCATTATTCATCTAATATCTCATGAATCTTGCTTGTTAATGGGCATGTGATTTATATCTCTCTCTTTACCATTCAAAATGAACCAGAGATAATGGATAATGCTATACTAAAACAAGGTGGATGAGTAGCAAAGCTACATATTCCCTGCCATTAATTTTGTATATCGGATTGCCATTGTAAATTGAATTAAGCTTACAATTGAATAAGTTTGTAAATTGTGTAAATGTGTTGGAAGCATTGGTCATATACCTGTATACATTCATGAATTTGTCAATGGCCTCATAACCATTCCTATGCATTCATGGCTTTGTCAATGACCTCATGATCATTCCTATGCCACAAATTCCAACAACCCCAACATTGATAAGTTCAAACAATGAACTTTTAATGTATAGGAGAGAAGTTTTAATTGTAAGTTCAAACAATGAACTTTTAATGTGGAAAAGATTATCTAACATAATTTGATTATCTACATGATTGTTAAGAATTCCCAACTATGGAATTGATTTTAAGTAGGAAACTTATTTAATAGACTTCCAAACCAATATAAACAATTTGATTTACAGGATCAATCATCGATGTCAAGAATATACTATTTCTTTTATATACTCGAGCCATTTTAATTGTAGTATACACAATACAAAACATTATTAAAAATTGCATTATCAAACTCGAGTAATTGGGAAAAGTATTGGAGCATTGAAAAAAGTTTCATATGATTAATATTCGAAAAACAAATAAACATATGATTAATATTCCAAAAACAAATAAACCTTTATTTATTTATAGCTATTTTCCCAACCTACTTAATTTCTCATGTAGAATAAGATACTAAAATAAATGCGCTCATCCAAATATTCCTTAAAATATTCCTTAAACTCATATGCCCATTTCCAAATATTCCTTAAACTAAGATGCCCTCCACTACAAGAGGAAAATGTAATTCAATAAATTTTATTGATAGTTTATATATTCCTTAAATGTAAATTCCCTCCACTACAAGAGGGAAACATAATTCAATAAATTTTATGGATAGTTTTTCCTTAACTATTCTCCATTACATGAGAGATATGCATGTCTATGTGTCAAAAACAACAAATAACCCCATTACATGAGAGATATGCATGTCTATGTCTCAAAAACAACAAATAACTAGTGATAGTAAAATTCCACGGTTCACACTAGTTTTGACAACTTAAGCTTTGCATGTGCCAAACTTGTTGTTCAAGTTCCTTCCTCTGTTGGACGGATTATTTGTTATCTTTTAATTTTTTCTTTAATGGTTAAATCTCTAACTAAAATTAACATTTATGCACAAGAGCACAAGGCCAACCAGAAATGGCATCTGATTGTTTTGGGAACAGTGACGATGTAAATTTGTTATTAAATAAAACCAACAACAAAATTAATAATCAATAAATAGTTTATTCCAAAAAATAACCACATAGAATATAATATTAATCAAGATATTGCAGGTATGTTGCAACAACTGCAAATATTGTAGAAGTCCATACCCAATAAAGGAAGCATGTAATTATTCCAAGATTAATAATGTCTCCAATGAAGTTGATATTATCTCCAAAATGCAATGACTTCACAACATAAGCAACTAATTCTACCAAAAGTTATATTGTTCCAATCCCAAGTCTCCATTAACTAACGCATCACATAAATGTTACCAGTAATGGTTGGGTGAGGATTTATTATAGATTTCGAGACTAAAAGAGAATCTTCCCTTTAGATTCTCTACCTTGTAATTAGATGGTGGGTTGGAAATTCATATTTGAGCAGATTTCAATAATAATTAGATGGTGGGTTATAATAATTATATGGTGGGATGGAAATTCAAATTTAAATAGATTTCAATAATAATTAGATGGTGGGATGGAAATTCACATTTAAACAGATTTCAATAATAATTAGATGAAATTACAAAACTACATAACATATTATTATTATTATTAAACCCGGGAAAATGGCGATCCATTGGGTATTTACCATTATCGTGTTTGAGGAATCCTCATTGTTATTACTATATTTGTTTTTATCAAATTTATATCGTTCTGATTATGCTCCCTTGCATTATTGCATGAATAATCAACACTAAATAAATAAAAATTTAACACCGCCTCATTAAGAAGGGGTTCATACTTATGTTGAAGACCATTTACAGGTTTCAGAAGAAGTAATTGCATAAGTATAAGAGAGTACCTCTAGACTCGAGGTTCTTGCACGCATTCAGAATTTGTGAGAGAAGAATCCCGAGACCTTCCAACACATGCATAGTGCATGGCCATTGAGCTCAAGGAAATAGGCATTGTAAATTAATATTTTGTGGCTATTATTGGGTGTTATAATGTCTTAATTAATTCACCAAATATTCAATTATCGACCGAGGTTTGTAATCTTAGAGCTGATACAAAATATATGCGAAGGTAGAAGGGTTCCTAAGGTGTCGTGGAAATATTTTAATAAAGAAAAGATCGAAAGATCTTTCAAAATGAAAAACCGAGTCAAACTCTAGAAAATCAACTACTAAGGTAATTAGGTTGGAACACGTTTACTAGATTAGAGCAGTGTCCATCTATACTACTCCACCCTATCAACCATAAACTATGTATTTTATAAATAACACTATTCTAAGAAAGTAAACTACTCCTTTACAGTGTACTAACTATTCTGCTTCTTAATCTGTGAATTAGAAAGGTTTAGAACAGATTTAGAACTCTTACAAAAGACATTGTTATTTAATACAATATTATGATTATTTAATTAATCTAAGAAACCCAATAACTAAACTATACAGGCGGTTTGACAAATATATAGTGATTGAACCAATTTATCTAGCTCCACTCTCATTGATTGTTTTGAGGATATGCATTCATGGTTAGCGGTACTGGAGAAGGAGGTGTATCAAAATGGCTTTCGAAAGAAGTAAAGAAACTGAATGGGATTAGATCTAACTTAACTTCCACAAATATATGCAAACTAAGTAGTGTCCAATTACATGTGATAGTAAACATTGTGATTTATTCCATAATCAAATGACTTTAATGGAAAAAACATATTATGAACAACTAATCTATTAATTAAGAAACAAAACTCTTTTAACAATTATTTGAAAGTTAAAGGTATACTACTCTTATATGAAACACATGTGAGGAAAATATGACTTAGAAACAAGTAGAAAGCTTAATAAAGAAAACTCCTCTAAATCCTATTCTATGAATCTTTTCAGTAACCACACAATGAAGGAAACAAGTCCTGTGATATGATCAATTTACAAAGTGCTGGTGTGTTTCTTTAGAAATTAATATATTTAATCCTAAATTCAATATACACAAAGATAAATTAAACTGAGCTAGAGATATAATTAGCAAACGTTACAACAGTAATGAATGAAGAAATCATAAACAAAAGAGACAGAATAAAACACAATTCAACACATGCTAAGGTAAAAGGAAGTGAAAGACAGGGATGGAACTTGATAGATACTTTAAATGATCTAGACTAAGTTCTTAATTATAAATATAATCATTGTCTAATTAAAAAATAGAACATGATTCAAAAGCCAAAGAAACATAACTTTAAAGAGGATTAAAATAGAATGGGAAATATTAAAGGCTGGATGAAGGGCTAAATGACAATCTGTATGAGGAAAACAATGGAAATTAGGAAATAAATGGCCTAGATGATCTAAGTATCAGTTGATTTCGTGCATATGGGAATAAGATGCATGAAGGACAGTAATTGAACCTAGTTAATATTTGAAACAACAAAGAAATTACTGGTACTAATTTATGGTTGTGAGAGACTATTCCCTATTATGAAATGAAACAAACTAGAATATAATTGAAACTAATTCATAGCTAAACAGAATTGACATAACTAATTCTAAATACAAACTAAACCTAGGATACTAAATTAACTAAATTCTATCTAATTGCAAACATAACATTTGGTATTAAGATGAAAAGGAAACTGGAAGGAAAACTAGAAACAAACTACGCGCTCAACCGATTACGTTAATTCAAGAAATAGAAATTATACTAACAACACAACATTACTCATAATAAAACATATGCTACATGAAACAAGGAAATGAACAATATCAACTAACAGGAAACCAATTTGCATAAATAAAACAGAAATAGAAACTACTTATATGCGAGAAAGGAGATAACAAGAACACACACAGGGATGGAGACCATTGGTTGTTGAGGGGACCTTTCATCAATCAGGGTAGCATTTCAATCAATCACTGACATGAACAAGAACATGTATACGCAAAGAAAATAGAACTTATATTAACATTCAGAATAGATTTTTTACAGAGCTTCCTTTCTAATGTCGACTGACAGATTTACAAACTAGCTAACTAATTGTGCTCTCACATGGAGGTGACTATATATAATGTTTACAAGGATGAGCAGGTCAACCCTTTTAGTGGTCAATCGCTCCTTAAATAGTCGACCTTTATGGTGAACAAAAAACCATACGACAATACACAGTCTTCCTCCTGCTCTCTCGCACGTCGGTTCTCTTGGTGTGTACTGTGGCGTATAGATTCCCATTGAAGTGGACTTGGATTGTGGTGTCTAATGGGGAAAGTAGGATGGTGAACCTTCTTAGAGCAAGGATCATCGTAACATCAAACACGTGGACAACAAAACTGCTGAAGACCATTTTGTGCTTTAATCACTTGGGAATATGCCGACTAACAACGCACGGGCTGATCGGGAGGTTGAATGTGTCACATGCCCCAATTTTTGCAAAAACAATATTATATTATTTGATTTTATTTGAGGACAATATATTAAATTTTATGCTAAGTTGTAATTGATGACTTAGCAGAGTCAAGGATATTTAATGTAATTCTGAATATTTTTATTATAAATAAATAAAGGAGGAGACAAACAACTTAGGAGAGTTGTTAAAAGAGTGTTTACTGGTCAAATTGGTGGAGGAGATTGGGTGGAGAGAAAACATACATGTGGTAGCATCCTCAAACCACTTCCAACTATTGCAGGTGGCAAGCTCCCTACATTTGGGGTCATGATTCCCCAAGAAAGTGGAATTGAAGCAGGTGGCTCAATTAATGAAAACTGGCCCAAAATACCTAGGCAATCTTTATAAAAATTTCCATTGAAGAGAGCTGGGGCTACTCATTCAAGGGAAGTGATCATTTAGGTGAATGTACTTCAGAGAAATTCAATGGAAGGGCATTGTGGAAAGAGTTTGAGGGGATAACTATTGAGTGATCTAGTGCAGCTTGTAAGCTGAAAGATCTTACTGCTAAGTGTAAGGTGTTTTACTGAGTTATTGGATCAGTCTACTATTTGCATGCTCCACCAATTCTTAGCCAAGAAGACTAGGAACAGGCTCGGGGGTCCTGAGGAAGCATTGTTTGAGCACTCTCCAGGAGTTTGGTAGGGAGGAATGACCTCCTAACGCTGTTGTTGTCTATCCTAATCAGGTTCTACATTATTTGTTTTACTGTGTTAGATAGATAAATTTGAATCTGATTGTTAAATGAATGTTAGATATTCAGTTTGTAAATTGTTAGAATGGAAAATAATTCTAGTCTGTGTTTTTCCACACCTGGAAGGACCAGGCCGTACTCCAGCACAGATAGAGTATTTACAATAGATGAAAGAATATCTTAAGAGACTGAATAGATATGGTTCTGCATTTTGTAGTAGCAAAGTAATTTATTTCAGTATGTAGGTTATTGTTAAAAAGAATAATGATCTGGTTATCTATGTTTATTGTTTTAACAAGCTTATTTATGTAAATATATTAGAAAAGAAATAGTAGTAATCTAGTACAAGTAGAAGGATTAATATGTTAAGAAAATATTTAGTAGATAAGATGTAATTACAAACAATAGATTAATTTTTATTCAAGTTAAAATATTATGGAGGTTAAACTGTGTTATGATAGGTTTATAATTCTTTGTGTTTACTTACTAATTAATTGCAATGCAGCAGAAAAATCACAGTCAAGTTACATTGTTTACATTGAGATCAGTAAAGAAATAAACTACTAATCATATAGTCTATTTTCTAATAATATCAACTAATCTAAGACTAGTAATTACTAAAAATTAAATAGGGTTATATTAAAAGTACTTAAATTATAAAGAGAAAACTAAGTTACAGAGCATATGCTTTTCTTTTCAAAGAACTCTGAGTAAATTCTACCTGTCAGTTCAGTAACTAAAAAAACAATGAGAAAGTGATTAATAACTAATACAAAAATAAATATTTAACTATGTAAAAACTGTTTTGTAATTATCAGACAGGCTTATACCTGTATAGGTAAACTGCAGGGTCAAAACCCTAATTCAAATTTATTTAATCTTTACAAATAAAAGCATTTAAGCTACAATCCATTTATTTGGATTATTATATCAATAAGCCATTAAAACTACTATAAACTGTTTACAGTCCCTTTTAAGGTCAAATGAAAAGACAAATGTATTGTTACAAGTTAAATTATCACAATACACCTATAATAATAATAACTAACCAAATTAACAAATAGCAGAATCCTATCATTAATCAATTGAAAATTTTATTTAGACAAGGGTTTCATTCAGGAAAACCCTAGCTTGTGTTTTCCAAGCAAATAAGTAAATATTATAAATTACACTATGACTAAGTTACAGTCTTAAATAATAACAACAATCTATACAAAAAATAAAATAGACAGTGATTTTCCTTATTAACAGTCGGTTGGGGAAAACCCTAACATACCCAAAGTCACAATACAGTAATACTGCAAAACGAGTCTGAGCTCGAAGAAAATATTTTTAAAAACCAATGTATTGCATTGACAGGCTGTAAGGTTGGAAATTTAAACCAATTACAACACCTAGCTCAAGGCCGAGACTACCCAACAACATAGCGAGGGTTTGTAAATAGATTACAACCAACAACTTAAAAAAAAAGCCCACATATCTAATGGCGAAACTGAACAAGCTTCCAAGCTCGGGGTTTCACCATCGACAACCCTGTTACAAGCAGGGTGAGAACCCATTCGTTGAACCCAGGGCTTACCGAATTGGAGCCACGAGCCTTCGAAGACAGCCAGCATCATCTTCATCATAGGTTGCAAGAGTAGTCTCAAGTTCCTGCAAAGAGAGCACAATATTGTGCGTTAAATTCAAAACTCTTTCACTATTAAAAACCTAACTGTAAAAATAACCTTACTGTGTGTTGTTCACTTCAGAATGAAAACCAAGTATTTACCTTTAATAAAGAGTAACAAACAGTATAGCGAAGAGACTGTCACCAACTTCAGATTGCTCATACAAAAATCCCAAACCCTACGATGTTGATGGAGCACAACCAACAACAATGAAGCTTAGCTTCTCACCACAGTGACAGGCCACAGAAGGCAGGATGGAGCTAAGGATAGGCCGCAAGCCAAGTGCAAACAAAACCAACAAACTCTCGCATAGTAAAACCCACAACTAAGAAGGTTGGCAACAAGACCGAATACCGAAGACTACAACAATGTTAAACCCAAGTTTTGGGGCAAGCTAGAACAGGAAGAACACTCACGGTCGCCATGAAACCTTGCAGAGCAGCCTGAAGGCTAGTGTGAACTTCGGAGGGAGAATGACAAAGCGACTAGGGTTGCAATAGTTTTATATCTCCAATACACGGACAAGAGGTGACCATGTGCCCTCAAATAATTCAAACCATGCATGGGTCAATTCCAACGTCCACCTGTGGATCATTTATCCAATTATTAAAAAAAAAGATTTTTATCAAACATTGCATGAACTATGATGTATGCATATATAATCCCATCATTAATCATATATCATTTATATCATAATGTTTGATAGCTCGATTTTGGGCGTTTGGGTAAAACAATAATATGATAACATTGACCTAGTGAAAGGTGGTAACCACTTGATCTTTTGGATATCCCGAAGTCATTTATGCTTAGAACCCTTCTATCTATAAGTGGATTTATATACTTGCAAAACATTGTTAAATATGCATGTATTGTAAACCAAACTTATCACTCATAAACAAACAACTTGGGTGGATATAATGTATGGAGTTGAATAGCATAATAATAGAGTATAAACATGACTTTTACCAAGTTTGATGTTGGTTTAAACTTTCATAGACACTAGTTGCTTCTCGACCTGTCAATACTAGAAGTTTACCATATTTGTTTATGTTGGACAAGATAGTCTAGGATTGATCAAGATAACCTGTACTTAGCATAGGGTAGAATTTTGATCATAATAGTTACTATAGACATTAACTTAATGTAAGAGAGGCATTATGGTAATAATAAAATTACAATGGAATAACCTTACTCAAGTCTATAATCATTGGAACGATACTGATTGACTTAGATTTAGGAAGTAAGGGAAAACAGTATTCCATGTGAAATGATGCAGTTATTTTTTTACATTAATCAAGCCTATAATATCAAGGAGATTTACAAGCAGTAAGTTTTCCCTATAGAAGGTAAATAACGATTAGTTTGGTACTTTAGTAAATAATACAATAATGTATGTGGTTACAATAGTACATATAGTACAATGTTAATGCAAGTAAGGTAACTGATAACCTGTTAGTGAGCAACTGGATTGTACATACAAGTAACAGGTTGATATTTTCCATAACTAGTAGGTTAAAAAAAAAAACCGAATCGTATATTCGATTGAGAATCTTTACTATCAGTATTGATAGAAGCTCTTCCATGAATAAAAATAAATAAGAATAAGTATAACATTTGCAAGTTAATCATGTTAAAATAGAAATGAATATATGAAAAATATTATGAGCTTAGAGTTCACAATAAGTATCTTTGGTGTCGCTAAGCTTGATTAAGGAAGGAACATGTTTATCTGAACTCTGCTTACAAGAAAAACTAGAAAAGATAAAATACTTTACCTCATTGAAGTTGCTTGAAAATTTTCAGCTTATTTTACTAGCATATTATTTTGCAATCAGAAACACTTCTTGATACTTTATGATTTTAAAACGTCTACTTGTTTGATTCAAAGTTAGATTCCACCTACTTGCCATAAAGTAGACTCATTAGTACACTGAAAGAAAATAGTATGCAAGTAAATATTATTTATGTTACGAAAGAGAAGTTGCTTTAGTTAACATAATTTGAAAATGTGTAATACTAATCGTTGGACTGTTTTATTTTTCGCTAACCATTAGCTGTTAGTAAACCGCATATTCAACATTTTATGTTATCTCAAAATTTTTAAATTTTTGTGAAAATTTGGGGTTTTGATAGAATAGCAAGTTGGATATGCTCTACGTATATCTAGCATGAATGCATGTCCAATGCTGGCTTGTTTAAAGACTATGATCTGCAAATCAAATTCATATATCAGACATATTTCCAATTATAATAGAATTGCTTAGTAAAATCATGAAATAATAAAAATAAACCAAGACTTGCAGAAATTCCAAATCCGTTCCTACCTGGGGCTGAATGATAAGTTGTATAACAAGAAATATGTAAAAAGGTGACAAAATATATTCCAAAAGAGTAAATTACAAGCCGAGAATAGTGACAAAACTGGGATCAACACTCCCCCAAACCAGAGAGATGTTAGGTCCCTCTAAGAAAAAAATGGAGTTAGGAAGAAGGCGGAGCTGCATCAACAACTGCCTTCAACTTAGCTGATGAAACAGGGGACTTAAATTTTAATTTTCTAGCCCATGCATTTAAAACATCGTGCCTCTCCTGTCGAGGGTCATGTGAAGAAGTAAGGTCTTTGTTAAGGTCCTCAACAGTATTAACTTGAATATGCAACTCCTTATTCTCTTGTCAAAGATCTGCAATTAACTTGGCATATTCTTCATTTCGACTTGTTGATCATGCCAATTCTTGACTTAGCTGATCTACAGTCGGTTGATGAGGAGTGCATGTTTCTGTAGGATGCTTGGATTCTAGAAGCAGACTCAATTCTCTAGGTGGTGTCTAAAGATCAACAGAGTGGATTTTTCTTTCAAGACTCATGCCCTAAGCAGGTGTAGGGACAGTCTCACGAGCAACATCTTTGAGCAATATGGCTGAAATACTAGCCAATGTGAACAAAGGTGAATCAATGATGAGGTTATCGGCTTTGGCCACTTGTCTGGATGATCGGTCTGAACAATGGGTTGAACCGTAGTCTCGATGATGGGTTGAACAGTGTACTGGACAGACTTCACCTTCTGGTTCCTAGTGTGAGCTCGGGGAAAAGGTAAAAATTCAGCATACACGAGTTTGACAGGGGCAAGTGAATGGGCAGGGGAACTTGCCTCTGGTAAATCTTCATCAATGTGCACAATTTTGGGATTTTCTTCTCTGTGGAAGGGGTTTGAATCGATTCACAGTTACGGGCATGCCTAGGGATTTTTCAAATATTTATTTGAGGTTTCAAGACTTTAAACACAAAATTATCCCAAGTTTGATTCCTCTCTTTGAGCTGATGCAAGATTAGGAGTTTAATAAAACTGCGATGATACAAACTACCCCTAGGGTTGACTATGTTCTTCCTAACTTGAATCGACATTTTCTCCAAAATTTTGAGGAAATAAAATGGGAAATTGAGGAACTGCTGATTAACAAAATGGGCTAGTAAGCGAAGATGACAAGCTTTGAAAAAATTAAACTTACCCACGCAGGTGATAAGGCGGATAATAATGATTAGAGGGTTGATATATTCTGACTTAATCCATTCTCCGTGAAATACTTTAGCACCTACAACATGCTGGTAACTCGGCTTAAGAGCAAAATCGTAGGTCGACCGTGGAATAAACAAATGTTTATGCCAACGAGCGCCTTCTCTTGGGAGCTTAGTCGCGATTTCTATGGTTTCTTTAGTTACTAGAAAAAGGAGATGATCGACCCTGGCCATTTTTCCATCAAATCCTTTCACAAAAATCAGTGAAATCTCTTTGTCATACCCCTGTAAAATATGGAGAAAGGGGTTCCATCCCGCTTGGAAGAAAACCTCCCTGCATTCTCGAAATTATGGCATTTGGAACAAATCCTGATAGCTCTCGGGCTCAAGATAGTTAGGCATTGTTCAAACATAGGCGAAGCTGCAATTTTTGCATAGGATACAGGAAAATGGTGGCTAAATGGCTCTGCGGGGACGAAGGTGAGTGAGGGAGACAGAATGGAACGATATACACAAGGGCGTCAATTTAAAACGTGATCCATTTGAGCGATTGAATGATCACGAGAAGAGACTTGGCACATTTAAACGATCATGCCATCATGGAAAATCTTGAATCGTGTGTCATCAAAAGGATGCATGTGTTAATGAGTTCGTAGGGTTTTCGTCAATTCAACCATGTCTAAAGCTAAAATTTGGATAGGTTGAATACATTACTCAATACAATTCCATAAAACGCATTCAAAATCATAATAACCAGAATTAACGAGATGATAGGTCACTTGATGGTTTCTGTGTGTAATTGGGTAAGAGGATAAAGGTAATGATAGTGTGATGATGATTGAAAATATCCTACAATCATATGACATTCATATAGAGTTTAAACGAGATCACATTATGTCAGAGTCGTAATCAAAACCATAGGTCGAAATTATCCCTAATGGAGTCATAATTCTTTTGTAAGAATGTGGATGTGATTTAATAATTATGGTTACAGTTCAGCTAATTTAACTTTTTACCCAAAAACAAAAATAAACTAACACCTTAACACACTTAACCATTGGTGCTATAATATCACGGTTTTCATTTGGATAGTCATTTGGCATTTCATTCGGACCGGTGTTCGACCCTTCATATGATCCTTCATATGCATTTTCTATAAAAATATACGCTTTACTAAATCTGACTGCTGCTAATTATGCAGTAAACTTTTTGGGATGTAAGCACACAATATGATGATGTAAACCAGCTTCATTAAACCTTCATTGCATTGTCCCTTACGGATTAAAACAGTCTTCTGTTAATTGCATTATCCTGAAAAACATCTGAAAACATCTATACTTTTGTCAGAAATAAACAAAACTTTCTATAAACGTTCAAACAGTAAAAATAGTCATTCAGAAACTTTCTAAGCTTCCCCCAAACCAAAAATATGGCATGTCCTCAAGCCATCAAATAAAATCTAACTGAGTTCCAAATAATATAACAAATAGTTCTAAAAATGTTGCTACTATTAGCAAGAAAAAGAAATACTAACTGGTGAATGGAGATGATTCAGATATATATTTCCATCAAGAATAACAGTGCTTAAGAAGATTATATAAATAACAAGAGGATAATTGATGCAAAAAATTCCATAGAAGAAACCAGTCATCCATGCCTCATTTTAAGGATATCTTGTCGTCCAAAGAATATTTTAAGTTCACTCTCGATTTTGTGAGATTTCTATAGATATGGGTCCCATTTCTAGAATAATTATATCCTAGATATTATTGAAGTAGATGATAGAGTCCCAAGTCCAACTTACAACCATTCTCAAATGACATGATGAAGAATTGGCCTAAACATGTATTGTTCTTTTTTCTGCTTTGCTTGTTTAGTCTCTTTTGTTTTACGAACCATGTGCATAGTAATGCATTAACCAGACCTCTTTTTCCTAATAATGCCCTGCTTCCAGCAGGCACGTTCAGTACCTTGGCAGGTTTATCTTGGTACCATGCAAGCATAACCTTGCTTCCAGCAAGCCTGTTCAGTACCCCAGTGGGTTTACTTGCACTTACCAGGCTTCATTGTTTAAAGATATTACTTAGCATGGACTCGCTGCCAGCAAGCCTGTTCAGTACTACAACGGGTTTGCTTCGTATAAAGGTTTGTTTTTTTTAACATGTGGAAGTCGGTTGGTACTTAGAGCGAGCTAAGCCTACTAAACACATAATTCATATTTTTGAACGTGAATCTTATAAGTAAATAAAAGTTTATAATGGCCTAAATTACAAATCATGTCAAAAGATAATAACTTAGAGTTGTTCTTGGTCCACTCAGTCTATCTTCTTCATATAAAGAAGTAATGTTCCCCACAAGTAGGAATTCCACTTATTCTATAGTTTTCTCAAAAATCCTTAAGAGACAAGTTTTGATAACAAGTATAGGTTGAACGAGTAGTCCTTAGGTGTAAAATAGAACTTTGAATCACATGATGATGAAAATAGGTCTTAAACAATTGTTTTAATGATAAGTCTAAAATATACATATCTGAATCAATCACCATAAAATCACAAGGAATCATCAAAGAAAGTGGGTAGAAACAATATAGGGAATATGATAATTTCATTATAACTCCCTATTTAAAAAAAAAATTAGGTTGAATTATCAGTTCTTAGAGCACTTCCCTTTTTAGGCAACATTTCATGGGTTGGTTAAAGAAACAAGGTTCTTGTAATCAAATTGCAAAACCACTTGTTAGATGATTCATATTTTTATTCGCAACAAAAACATATGCATCAAGAAAAAGTCATATAAATTTTATCAAAGTTTAGATAGAGGAAAAGAGCCTTTTTGTTTTATTTGACAAAATTCCATAAGCTAATTATACAACCAAATTCCCTGCATAAATGTATTCATCTTATCAGAAATGAATTTTATTTATTAAATAAATATATATATATTTACCTATGTACATAAAAACAACACAAAATAGTTTAAGAATCAGGAGGAGGAATGACTTCCTCTTCAACCAGCTCCATTTCCTTTTTTTGTAAGACATTCTTCACGAAATCTTGTCTAGATATTGGTTGATGATAAAGTCTAAGTCTGTGTCCATTTACAACAAAGGAAGTGTTTGAATCATCAATTGTATTAAACTCTACTTACCCATTATCGAAGGCAGTAACTACCTCATATGGACCCATCCAATAGGTAGTTAATTTTCCTTTGAAATTTGTATACCTTGAGTTGAATAGCAATGCCCAATCTTCGGTATTAAACTGCTTTTGCTTAATAAATTTATTATGCCATTTCTTTCATTGATTTTTTATTAACATTGTCCTTTGGAGTGCATCTTTCCTAATATCATCTAATTCATTAATCTGTAAGATGTGTTGTTTCTGTGCCTCTTCTAAATCCATACCTAATTGCATAACCATACTAAAAGTCTTAACTTGGAATTCAATAGGTAAAAGTACTTGTTTCCCATATACTAACTCATAGGGTGTATGTCTAGTAGTGTTTCTCCAATTTATTATATAGGCCCACAAGGCCTCTGGGAGTCTATCTACCCATTTTTTATGATGTAGCTGAATAGTTTTGGTTAAGATAGCTTCTAATACCTTATTGGTTGATTCTACCTGGCCATTGGCTTGTGTATGGTAAGGTAAGGATTTGCAATTTCGTATACTATATTTCGTGGTAATCTCTTTCATTAATTTAGAGGTGAATTGAGAACCTTGGTCAATGAAAATTTCTCTAGGCACACCAAATCGAGTGAATATCTCTTTATATATAAATTCTACCACATATTTCTTTGTAGCTCGGATCCATTTGGTGACATAATCTGTGCAAACTAGGATGTATTTCTTCTTATGGGACATGGGTGAGATTGGTCCTACAAAATCAAGAGCCCACTTCTCAAAAGGATCAATCATGACCTAAGGTTGTAAAGGCATCTCGGCCGATGACGTAGGCCTACCCATTCTTTGGAAACTATCACATCCTCTAACATATCTGGCAACATCCTTAAAAATGCTTGGCCAATAATAACCAGAATACAACACTTTGTATGTTGTTTGCTTGTCATAAAAGTGTCCTCCACATGGCCCATCATGGCATGCACAAAGAATTTATGTCCTCCTGTACACATCGTCTAATAATAAGATCTGGGCCGGTACGAAAAAGGTCATTATCAACCCAAGAGTAACTAGAACTCTGGATGACAATTCGACCTTTCTCATGAGAAGACAAGTGGTTTGGTAACTTCCCAATTGCCAAATAATTAGCAATGTCTGCAAACTAAGGGGTTTGAACAGACACAACAAATATATGTTCGTCAGGGAAAGTATCATCATCTGGTTTAGCACCATCATAGCACCATCATCATGTTGAATACGGGAGAGAAAATATGCTACCAAATTTTCTCTACTAGGTCGATCAACGACGTTGATATTAAATTATTGTACTAGAAGAATCCATCGGGTCACTCTATCATTGGTAATTGGTTTATTAATCAAAAATATGATGGCAGAATGGTTTGTATGCACAAAAACTTCATATCCTGTGATGTAATGGTGAAACTTATTAATAGAGTAGACTATTGCTAGAAACTCCTTCTCAGTAATAGTGTAATTTAGTTCGGAAAGCGTCAGATTTTTGCTAATAAAATATATGGCATAAGATGCTTGGCCTTCTTTTTGACGAAGAACTCCTCCTATGGCTATGTCAAAAGCATCGATGGATATATGAAAAAGGAAGGGACCAATTAGGACCCCTAAGTATTGGTGCCATTGATGGTTTATCTTTTAAGACCTCAAAAGCACTTTGGCATGATTTAGTCCATCGGAACTCTATATCCTTCATAAGTAGTTTAAATAGTGGTGCAGCTATTTTAGTGAAATTTTCAATAAAACGACGATAGTAACATGCATTACCAAGAAAGATTCTTACTTCCTTTTGAGTTTTTGGAGAGAGGAGACCGGCAATTACTTCTATCTTAGCAGGGTCTACCTTGATCCCTTGTGAGGAAACATGATGCCCTAAAACTATGCCTTCTATTAATAGCATTTTGCATTTTTCATGGTTAAGGGATAGATTTGTTTCCTGACATTGGATCAAGAAATTTTCAAGATTATCAGGAGATTATTGAAAGGTATTACCATTTGTTGTAAAATCATCCATATGCACCTCTACACAGTTGTGTATAAGATCAACAAAAATTCCTAAAACTGCATGTTGAAAGTGGCAGGTGCATTGCATAGGCCAAATGGAAAAACTCTATAGGCATATGTCCCTATTGGGCCTAGGGAAAGCGCGCAAGAAATAAGCGCAAATGAAGAAACGTGCAAGAATCAATCCGACGCGCAAGCACAAACAAGGAAAAGGAAGCACGCAGAAGGAATAGAAGAAATTTGCGCAGACAAGGAAATATGCGCGGACAAAGAAAACCGCGTGGAAGAGGAAATCTGTGCAGAAGAAGGAATATGCGCAAAATATGTCAGCTGCACGGAAAAGGGAATCTAAATGGAAGGAATATTCCTATAGGGTAAAACAGTAGCACAAGTGCAAATTAATGGCCGAAAGCGATAAGATGATCATGGGTGCTGAAGTCGGCTTAAGTCGACAGATGCCACACAAGTGAACGCATGCTGTAAGTAAGGCCGTTAGTGCCTCGTGTCAAGTAATGATCGCCACAGCTGTGGTCTAAGGGGCGGTTGATGGTGACAGCTAACGGACTTCCTGTATGCAGTCGACCTTGCGTGGTCATGTAAAATATTATAAATAGGAGGGATTCAATAGTTAGAGGATTGCTTTTATGTTTCTTTTGTTTTAGTCTTTAGTTGCTTTTGATGGGTTAATAGTGGGAAGATATCTAAGAGAGAAGAGTGAAGTTATGAGATCTAAGTGGTAGATTAGTTGAAATTCTGCAGGATGCAATCGGAGGTAGTGCAGTAGAAGAGAAGCTCTGCTAGAGAGGTGCAGATGTTAGAGAAGTCGATCCAGGCCGTGTGCGGATCCGTAGCTGGTAGCAATAGTTAGAAGAAATAAGACAAAGAGCATGAGAGCATGAGAGAGAGACTGAGCAGAAATCTAGATCTAATATAGTCTGCAGTCAAATGCAGGATGAAGGCACCATATATTCCTCATGCTAGATGAAGAACGCCTTATGGTTTTTCCCGGATGGGTTTCCACGTGAACTCTCCTGTGTGTTGATCATTGAATATGTATGGTTGTTTATGTTTCTGTTTATTTCTATGCTTGTGATGCAGGTCCTGTCATGGTTGAATGAATGTCGTACCATCAATAGAATTCTGAATGCATGAATAGGTTATTATGCGTTGCTTCTAAGTACTAGTTTATGTTTGCAGTGCAATCGTTGTTGCCTGTCTGTTATATTGCGCATGTCTATTAGCTCGCTTTTATATCCCATTGTGTTTAAAGTACTAAGGCCAAATATGTTTCATGCCATTAGTAGTTAATAAAATATATGTGCGGTGTGCGCTACAGTTCGGTGTAAATGAATCCATCCTCGCGACTTGGTTGAGCTCCTTGGTCGCACGCCAAGGGACTATAATCCCTCGATGAATAGAGGAAACATGGTTCTGGAGGTTACCCATCGAATAGATATCTCAGGTGAGACTGCACCTGCTTTGCGGGCATTGCCGATGGGGCTTGCTCTGTCGGGTCGGTATCTCGGGTGTTTGTTGGGTTGACCAACTGTGCAGAACCTAGGTCGCGTAAGTTAGGAAAAGTGGCCAAAAATGGTTCTGTTGGCGGGACCTATTGATCAAAATGAGGGAAATGTTGTGGCACCTGACTAAGAGTGAATTCAAGGATTGGCTGGATTCAAAGACGTTGATATTCGTGCATAAGGAAAGCGGGGATCTGCGGTTGAGCCCTGAGAAATGGGTACAACGATATCTATATTCGGATATCCATGAAATTTTCTTCGCAGAATTTCTCATTATATTGCAAGAATGGTTATCAGAGATAGCAACCCAGCAGACTAACTTCCAGAGAAGAGGGGTGGCTGAGTGGACCGACCAGTTAACACAAGAAGTAGTGCAAGTAAGTAACCCTATTTCTAGAGCTGTTGATTTTTGGATTGATAGCATATTAGAAGGATATGTTATTGAATTCATTATTGCAGAGATAACCTTGTATAGCGAGGTAGAGAGACATTTTTTCCAAGGACCTCGGGGAAGGTACCTTATGTCTATAAACCTATGGATTAAAATGATCCTTTTTTAAAAGGGTATTTTACAACTGGGTGATTGAGTCATGCAGTCCGTGAAGGGGATATGTTGTGTAAAATTTAGGAGTAATATGGAAGGTAGTAAGTAGAAATGTTCCCAGGAAGCTCAGAAGATGAGTTGGACACTAGATTCTTAAGAAGCGGAAGGAGGTTCTGGTCAAGGAAGAGGAGGAAGGTATTAGGAGGCATGAGGGCTTATAGCCTACCCAAGGAAGGTAAATATGGATGTGAGTCACACCTAGACGAAGTGTCCTGCGATGAAGAGGAGGAGTATAGTCTGATTTCTGAGAGAGTAGAATCAGAATATTCTGTAGAGATGCCAAGTATAGGACATGACTACGAAATTCCAGGAAGATCACCTGAAGTGAGACCTAGAAGTTCTTCACCTAAATAGCTTGTGAACACTATTAGTCCTAGTGTTGGTACTAGTGAGAAAGGAATCCCATTAGTGACCCTAGTTATCCAGCAAATCTAGGGAATCCATTGAACAACCCCAACACCACCCTAATGGCGAGGATAGACGTTAGACTACCCACATTCAATGGGAATGGAATAGAGGATCTGAAACAGCACCGGTTCCTCTACGAGGTAGTATGGACAGTCTGCCTCGTTAACAATGATGACATCCGAAAAGTGAAAATGATTACGACTCTATAGGGTTGTGCGTTGGATTGGTATATGAAGTACTGTGTAGTACCACTAGGGCAGCCATAGATAACTCTTGAGGATATTTGACGTGCAATGATCTCGGGATTCAGAAAGCTGCAATCTGAGTCCCAATGTATAAACGAGATCAACGAGATTAAGCAGGCTCTAGCAGAGATAGTATGGGACTTTGACCAGCGGTTCAAAACACTGATGGCCAAAGTAAGCTTCCAGATGTCGAACATGTAGCATAAAGAGTGTTTTATTTCTGTACTACTGCCACACATTAGGGGACCACTTATGCAGCAAAATATTGCGACGCAAATGGAGGCACTAGAATTGGAAATGAAGCTAAAGGATTCACCTATTGGAGATGGCACCGCAGGAATGATATAGATTCAGTCACAATTAGATAATCTAAAAATTCAACTCCAGGACATAAAAAGAGGAAAAGAGGTGCAGGAAGACCTATGGTGCATGCGATGTCGGACCAATGGACATACCAAAAATGATTATCTGGCTTACATGAACTACATATCGTCCAATGCGCCAAACCCATTGAATACCCAGGGGCTTCCCTAGTGCAACATATGCCATACAAGGGAACACCGTGGCGTAGATTGCATGTTCATGCACAAGATTGTATGTATGCCAGCTAGTTTGTATTGTAAATTTTGTAGATCAGTAGGCCATGATGAAAAATATTGTAGGGCCTACCAACTTCTGAGAGATAAAATGGTAGATGCATATCTAATGAAGACTAAGGAGCAAATAAATATTGAATAGGAACAAGCGCAGTTCCAGGATGCACCTTAGTTTCAGGCTGTGCCTCAGTTCCATGATGCGCCTCAGTTCTAGGTTGCGCCTCAGTTTCAAGCTATGCTCAGTTCCAGCTTGCACAGCAGTTTAAGATGGCACCATAGTTTTAGAATGTGGCCTCGTATAACCCGTATCAACAGTAGTATCATCAACCACAATGCCTGCCGCAACCACCACAACCTCAGTTGAGGAGGGGTGGAAATTATAAGGGCCGAGGAGGAGGAGGATTTGGCCAAGGAAGAGGGCCAGTGGTATGCTAAAATTGTGGAGTGCAGGGCCACTTTGCTAGAGATTGCCCTAAACCTGTGAAGACTTGCTCATATTGCAAACAAGTGCACAATGTGGAGCAATGTCCAAAACTTATCACTGGATGGCAAGCCCGGGTCGTTGGAGCAGCTAAGCCAACACCAAATCCTGCGTCGAATGATCCCAACTTGAATGATAATGCCAACATATAGATGATAGTTGCAAAACCACGAGAACCAAGTGTAGCTATGATAACAAGGGAAGGTGTCGCGACGGGTGTAGATCAATCTACGCAAACAGAGCTTGCGATGCAAGCACAACCGCAGGTATGGCTCGCAGCGCAAAATAAAGCACCACTTTATGTTCAAAAGAAGAAGCACATATTCATGGATGTATGCCCAGAGGTTGTAGGAACGCAATAGCCATCCACCTCAAGCCAAGTGAAAGATATGCCTGAGAGGTTCCAGAAGATATTAAAACAATAGATTGCAAGCAAGAGTGCAAATAAGGTTAGTAAGCTCAAACCATTCCTGTCAAGTTGTTTGGCGCTAATCCAGGACAAGGATGCACTTGCAGAGTTGGAAGCGCTTATAGAAACACTTTCGAAGGAAGAGCTACCAACAAAGAAGTTTAACAGTGTCAAGACAAAGTTCAAAATGGGACGCGAACTCAGGATTTCCACACAAATTGGTGATTATGACATGGAATATATCATCCTCGAACTGGGATTTGTTGTTAACATTTTAATGCGCCAGACGTGGGAAATAATGGGAAAGCCACCCATAGAATGGTCCCCAATTCAATAAAGGCTTTCTAATCAATAAAAGGTCCTACCCATTGGTATAATGATTCAAGTCCAAGTGGATATTGAAGGATTGCGCACTTTTGCGGATTTCAAGATCATTAATATAGTAGATGATACTAACCCATATCCCGCACTGCTGGGGATCAATTGGGTGATAGGAAATCAAACTATTATAAAATTCAAAAGAAGGATCCTATCGTTTGAAGATGATGAGATGAAGGTAGTTGCGCCCTTGATCCACTGGAAGGACAGATATATGTTGAACCGCTATTCAACGAAGGGCAAGGCGATCACCTTGATAACATCTATAATGTCACTGCCCTTAAGGAGGATTACATTAATCATACTGCGAACGGTAACCTAAGTTGGAGATGCGCAAGTTCATGTACATCAGAGTCAGGAGAGACCCTTGAGAAATGGAAGAACTTATTACATGAAGTCTCTATGAGGAGATGCGCCAGGATAACTAAGTCTGTTCGACGAGTGGGAACTCAGTTGCGGCCACTACCTACATATGAAGGATTGCCTAACTTGGAAATGTTCTTGACTGAGTTTGAAGAATTAGTAATAGAGCTGAAGTGACTATCTGTGCTGGAATTTGCACTAAAATCTACACCTGCGTGATGGTGAGGTATGCACAGAATATCGATAACTGAATGGTCGCAGTGTAGACGGCTGCTGGAAGTAAGGTTCGGAGATGAGGTCATAACTGTGACACAAAGTTATACAAGGTTATCATGCCATTTTGAACACTTGAAGCAGTGTTCCAGAGAATTCTCAAACTACCCATGCAAGGAGTGGGTTCACCACTTCATCCATACTCTCGAAATGGCACCCAGAAGCTAGTACACATCTATGGAGCTGCGCCAAGAAACAAGAGAATGGGAAAAGGTTGCATGGAATTTCATATACATATTCCAGTTTGGAGAAGAGAAACCAACAGTTGATATTGTGTTGAAGAAAATCAAGGAGAAGATATTGACTGAGATCCCACTGGAGGTTCAGTATTCTCAAACCTGCACTGCGCATTCCCCTCAGTGCTGTGAGACAATTCAGCACTGGATGACATGCTATAACCTCTCCGGAGACCGATAGGATGATCTAACTAACAAGAATATTCCAGAGTTAGAAATATTGCGTGTGATAGAAGGAAGTGGCATTTCCAGTGAGCAGTTCATCAAGCCGCTAAAAATCAAGAAACTTAGCATTGGGTCGGAGGACAATTCAAAATTTGCTAACATTGGAGACTATTGGGACGAAGAGATAGTAGCCAAAATCACTGATCTATTACATGATTTCCAGGACCTATTCCAACGAACTTCAAATAAATGAAGGGGATAGTAAGAGATTTGGGCGAAATGAAAATTATGCTTGAACCCAACACAAGACCAGTAAAACAGTGCACGTACAGACTAAATCCGAGCTATAAAGAAAAAGTGAAAGCAGACTTAGATCGCATGCTGGAAGCAGGAATCATTGAACTTGTTGAAGAGTCGGAGTGGATAAGCCTTATAATGATTCAGGACAAGAAGGTGAAAGGAGAGTTCAAGATCTATGTCAACCTTAGGAAGCTAAATGATTCCTGCTTACATGATCCATTCCCAATACCATTTACAGATGAAGTCTTGGAGAGCGTCGACGGACAAGAAATATACTTATTCACAGATGGATTCTCAGGCTACCATCATGTCAGAATTGCATAAGAGGATCACCACAAGACAACCTTTGTAATAGAATGGGGATGCTACCAATACACAGTAATTCCCTTTGGACTTAAAAACGCCCCTGCTATTTTCTCTAGAATAGTAGTTTCTGCTTTTAAAGATTTCATTCGTAGGTTTCTTGAAGTATATTTTGATGATTGGATGATCTTTGGTCTGGTGGGAGACCATATTGAGAATTTGTGTATGATGCTGGAAAGGTGTCGCCAGTATCCAATTGTGCTGAATTCGAGAAAATGCATATTTTGTGCACCTTTTGGTGTACTGTTGGGCCATGTAGTATGCTGCGACGAGATCCTGGTCGATCCCGCGAAGCTGGAAATTATTCTAGACCTGCCACCACCAACATCGGTCACACAACTCAGATCCACATTGGGACATACTAAGATATTATCGAAAATTAATTAGAGGATATGCGGACATAACTACCCCAATGGAGAAGTTGCTGAAGAAGGACGCCAAGTTCGAGTGGAACAAAGACTGTCAAGTAAGTCTGGATAAGTTGAAGCACAAAATGGCCATTGCTCCAATATTAATATTCCTAGACTGGAAGAAGAATTTCCATGTACATGTTGATGCATCATCAATTGCGCTTGGTATAGTATTAACACAACCAGGAGAGGGCACAATTGACCACACAATTGCACTTGCAAGCAGGAAATTGTCAACAATAGAGAAGAACTACACTACAAATGAAAGAGAATGGATTGCAATGGTCTATGTGCTACAAAATTTCAGACATGATCTATTGGGTGGACACTTCAAAATGTTCATCAATCATTCTGCGCTAAAGTACCTGGTCAATAAGCCACAGCTCAGTAGCATTAATTTGGAAAGTCCAAGGAGAATGGCGACGTGATTTTTGGTCCTATCCACCGTATTAACCATAAATGGCCTAACAAGTACATAACTACACCTAAGTGTGTGAGTAAAGGCGACGAATGATGATCCCATGTGCTCCATCAAATGGCCCATCATTGCGTCGAGTCACAACCTGGATGCCCGCTTGCCTATAAATATAAATCGCCTCTTTTTGTAGTAACCTTTACATTGCCTTGTAGAGGCAAGAAACCAGAGATTCGAGCCCACTGAGTGAACCAACACCCTACCTTAGAGATGAAGCCCATGATTGTTGAGCTATCTAGTGACAATGAAGACTCAGCTATTTCACCAGCCTCACCCTACCCAATATTAGAAGTGCCTTACGTCCCTTAACCCAGTCAACCGACAAAGAAGATGAAGAAGACACAACCTCGACTGAAGGCACCTCCGAGGCCGCCACACCTGCCACCGACAGGAGGCCAACAAATACAATTACCTACAACCCGACCACCAGGACAATCGGCTGGGGTGCAAGTTTTTGCGCCAGAGGTCAGTCGAGTGCAGACCTCCCCAATTCCTATGGACCCCCAATGAAGATACCCAAATACCACAGAGCCGACCCAGTTCTACGACCACCTCCAGTGAACACAGAGCTGACTGATGAAGAAAAGAACTTATTGTCCCCATATGTGTCACCTAGGGTCCCAGGTGCAGTAAGAGTGACAGTGGACGCGTAGGAACTTTTGGAAGAGCCTTCCATTCCAGAAAGCATCCCAAGGTCCCAGGATACAATCACCCCCAAACCTAAGGACTTGAAGTTTGAAGACTACGATACCAAGAAGAAAGAGGAGCTGGCCAGAAATTGATTCATGGTCGCGGTGCCCGGTGAACCGCCGAATGCAGATGTAGTTTCTGCAATGGAGTGGGCGTGCGGATTGGAGCAGTCAGGCATCTTAAACCTGCTCCGTATGTCTCATTTTGGCTGCACTGCCCCAGCCAAGATGTATGTGATCAAGCAGCTTTTGGTATGCTTCCATGGAGGCTACCTCTGGCTGGACAAGCCGTATTAGGTAACGGTTGAATTGGTCTTAGACATCACGAGTCTCCCGTGGCAAGGAGTCGACCCGACCCTGTATCTGCAGAAGGATAGGGAAAAACTGGACAAGAACGACATGAAGGGAAAGTACCAACTTGTCCGTGGCAGAAAGGGCTACCTCATTAGCTCTATCAATGCCATTGCTATAAGTTCCACAGTAAAAATCTTGTGCAGTAAGGTTATACGCAAGATGAGGCCTACTGAATGCACTGCCACAACAATAGATCTAGCATAGCAGTGCATGTAAAGAGTGCACATTAACTGGTCCTAGTTCCTCGTGAATGAACTGATGGACAATGCAGTTAATGCATAGGAACTTCTCGCGACGAAGTTCCACTGCTCATCGATTTTGATTCTAATATCATTTGCAACCTGGACTCCTCCACCAGACTATCAACCCATGGACATCCCAGTGGAGTTCCTTGGCGCATTGTTCCAGAATATTTGGGACCACAAAGACAGCAAGCGCAAGAGTGATACAAAGATTGAATTCTTTCTCCAAGGAGAAAAACTTAGACAGATCATGCACAAGTAGTATAGACAGTTCCCTGTAACGGTGGCCAAGTATCCATTCATTAAATTCCACACGAGGCCACACAACATCATCTTGTATCCATGCAATGACCCCAAGAAGCAGGCACTCTCGACCTTCTTCATCATCAAAGATGCAGATATTGAGAGGGAAATCAAAGACTATCCCAAAGAATGGATTGCCCAACATGTGGAGGTGCCTGAGGAGAAGCAAACGTCGCAGGGGGATCCGCAGGAGAACCTGCCCTAGGACCGCGCCAATACCAGCACCCAGGAGCATCAGGATGATGCCTAGGAAGAAGAAGAAGATGAAGAAGAAGAGCAATACCCAACCAACAATGGTGAAGAATACACCCCTACTGATGAGGAGGTGCGCACCGAAATAACTAGGAAAAGAAAGGGAAAAGAGCCCGTGGAGGAAGATGCAGGAGCCTCAGACATCTAACACAAGAAAAGGTAGAGGGCTAATCGACCCTAAGTCATGAACATAGCAGAAGAGGATCTGACTCTTCTTACATAGGCGGTCGCAGAAATAATCGAGTCTACCTTCGGTGATATCATGTGCAAACACACCAATTGGACCACTTCGCTCAGTGTGCAAGTTACCCGACTGGAAGAGGCTGTCATAGAAGTGCACAACACCGTGCAGGATGAGACCTACAGTGTAGACCCACCAAACACCTTGGTAATGCCGATGCTACTCCCACCCTTGAGAATAGAAATGCACACACAGGCATTTTCTACAAATGCAGCAAAAATGGATACAAGTGTCCATAGCTTGGACACATTAACTTTTGGTTTCTCTAAGATGACATTGCCACAAATCTATTCCATTCATCATGCTGCGGCTACAGAAGTGAGAATCTAAGAAAATGTGGTTGCATATCAGGCAGCCAAGGCAACCAGGAAAGCAAAGGAACACAAACAAGTCATCAAGCGCCAACAGGAAGACCTGGAAGCACAAGCATAGAAGCGGGATTCACTGGAAGAAACCATAAAGGAGGCAGTCATGGAACTATCAGATGATGGGGAACAAGGCGAGGAAGAACCTGTGCACCAGCTAAGGCAGTTACCCAAACTAGCTGTAGATCTAAAGAAACAGGTGCAGGAATTAAAGACCAACCAACATCCAAGCACACCCCCTGAAGTTGTGCAACAAAGGAAACAATCGTCATATCAAGTTGTTGATCGGATTAGGGAAGCCGAGAAGATTTGCACAGAGGCGGTGGAAACAATTGTTGTAGTATGGGAGAAACTCATTAAGGATGAGACTGCGGAACATCTTGTCGAGCAGGCGCAACAAGTAGACCTACAGGTATTGGTGCTAAAGGCAAAAATTAAAAAGCTGCCAAAAAAGGAGAAAATCGCCAAAGGCGTTGAGCTCATGTAGCTCCAGGATAAGGAAAGAACCCTCCGTGAGCAAGAAAACATGCGCAACAAAGAGACGGTTGAGAAACAAGAAGAAGTTGAAAGGGTGACATGGCTAATTCAAACTATCCAACAAAGAATCCACGAGTTAACATAGGAAGTGGCCAATGTGTCGTTGGAACACCCTATCTCCGACCGAGTGCAGGAGCTAGAGCAACAGGCAGAAGAATCCCACCGAGAAATAGAAATTCTTACTCCCATTTTTTTCCAATTCCAACAGAATCTTGGAGGCACAGAACAATCTGCACCAAAAGATGCACTAGAGGATGAGCAAGAAGAGGAAAAGGAAGAAGAAGAGGAAAATGAAGATGAAGAGGAAAAGGGAGATGAAGAGGGAAAGGAAGATGAAGATTACCAAGAAGAACAACCTGAAGAAGAGCTGGAGCAAACAAAAGAAAAACCCATGGAAGTAGACTCTTCAGATGATGCCGAGGAAGAAATTATATAACTAAAGTTTTGTAATCTAAAATATAAACATTTTTTCTATGTATGGGATGAGCCCGCGGTGCAGGAAGCCAAAAAAAAAAACACAAGTAGCAAAACGTGCAAGAGAGGAAGCAAGAGAAAGGAGTGCAAGGAAAAAAAAAATTACAGCAAAGAAACGACCAAGCATGTTGCACCACCTCCTATGTCCATTGCTTCGTCGCTCGGGACGCGCCACATGTGAGTGTTGGGGGCCTGTTGGGCCTGGGGAAAGCGTGCAAGAAATAAGCGCAAGAACAAATCCGTCGCGCAAGCACAAATAAGGAAAAGGAAGCACGTAGCAGGAATAGAATAAATCTGCGCATACAAGGAAATCTACGCAGACAAATAAAACTGCGCGGAAGAGGAAATCTGCACAGAAGAAGGAATATGCACAAAAGATGTCACCTACGCGGAAAAGGGAAACTGTACGGAAGGAATATGCATGCATGGTAAAATAGTAGTACAACTACAGATTAACCAATGAAAGCGACATGACGATCGTGGGTGCTGAAGTCGGCTTAAGTCGGTAGATGCCACACGAGTGAACTCATGTTGTAAGTAAGGTCGTTAGTGCCTCGTGTCAAGTAATGAATGCCATAGTTGTAGCCTGAGGAGCGGCTGATGGTGACAGTTAACGAATTGCCTATATGCAGTCAACCCCGCATGGTCATGTAAAATAGTATAAATAGGAGGGATTCAATAGTTAGAGGGTTGATTTTATGTTGGTTGTTGTTTTAGTCTTTAGTTTATTTTGATGGGTTAATAGTGGGAAGATCTCTGAGGGAGCAGAGCAAAGTTATGAGATCCGAGTGGTATAATAGTTGAAAGTATGCAGGATCCAGTCGGAGGTAGTGTAGTAGAAGAGAAGCTCTTCTAGAGAGGTGCAGATGCTAGAGAAGTCAATCCAGGCCGTGTGCAGAGATGTAGTTGGTAGCAGTAGTTAGAAGAAATAAGACAAAGAGCATGAGAGAAAGAGAGAGAGACTGAGAAGAAACCTAGATCTAAGATAGTCTGCAGTCAAATGTAGGATGAAGGCACCATATATTCCTCATGCTAGATGAAGAGCACCTTGTGGTTTTTCTAGGATGGGTTTCCACGTGAACTCTCCTGTGTGTTGATGATTGAATGTGTATGGTTGTTTATGTTTCTGTTTATTTTTATGCTTATGATGCAGGTCCTGTCATGGCTGAACGAATGTCGTACTGTCAATAGAAGTCCGTAGGCATGAATAGTTTATTATGCGTTGCTTCTGAGTACTAGTTTATGTTTACGGTGCAATCGTTGTTGCGCGTCTCTTATATTGCACCTGTCTGTTAGCTCGCTTTTATATTATGTTATGTTTAAAGTACTAAGGCCGAATCAGTGTCACGATGTTACTAGTTAATAAAATATATGTGCATTGTGCGCTACATTTCATCATAAATGACTCCATCCTCGTGACTTGGTCGAGTTCCTTGGCCGCGTGCCAAGGGACTATAATCCCTCGACGAATCACGAAAACATGGTTCCAGTGGTTACCCACCGAAGAGATATCTCGGGTGAGACTACACCTGCTTTGCGGGTGTTGCTGACAGGGCTTGCTCTATCGGGCTAGCATCTCGGGTGTTTGTTGGGTTGACGGGCTGCGTAGAACCTGGGTCACACGAGTTAGGAAAAGTGGCCAAAAGTCCCCCAAGGGAATGTAAAAGTGGTCTTATCCTGATCCTAAGGTGCTATCAAATTCTGATTGTATCCACTATATCCATCGAGAAAAGAAAAATATTGTTTGTCGGACAAGGTATCTATCACTTGGTCAATGAAGGGAAAAGCAAAGTAGTCCTTAAGCGTGGCCTTATTCAGTTCTCGAAAGTCAACACAAATACGCCATTTCCCTATAACTTTGTTTAGGACTACCACTAGAGGAGATACCCATTTACTATCTGAAATTGGGTAGATGAAACCAACATTCATGAATACACCATGTGTATTTGAAATTGAAGAGAATATCGAGTCTTATACCATGCCTTGTGAAGTTAGCCCTGGAAAAAATTTACACATAAATGAAGCATTAACTGAGAGCCAACAAGAACAATTGATTAAGGTCCTTAAAAGTAAATCTGGAGCATTTGCAGGGGAATACACTGAAATGAAGGGTATACACCTTGACACTTGTATTCACCATATTTACATAGATGCCAATATATCCCCTATAAGGCAGCCTCATAGGAGGATGAACCCTTCTTTGAAGGACATAGTTAAAGAAGACTTACAAAAACTCCTTAATATTGGTTTCATCTACCCAATTTCATATAGTAAATGGGTATCTCCTCTAGTGGTAGTCCCAAAGAAATTTATAGGGAAATGGTGTATTTGTGTTGACTTCCAAGAACTGAATAAGGCCATGCTTAAGGACTACTTTCCTTTTCCCTTCATTGACCAAGTGCTAGATACCTTGTCTGACAAACAATATTTTTCTTTTCTCGACGGATATAGTGGATACAATCAGATTTTGATAACACCTTAGGATCCGGATAAGACCACTTTTACATGCCCTTGGGGGACTATTGGCCACTTTTCCTAACACGCATGACCCAGGTTGTGCGCAGCTCGTCAACCCAACAAACACCTAAGATACCGGCCCAATAGAGCAAGCCCCGTCGGCAATGCCCATAAAGAAGGCGCAGTCTCACCCGAGATATCTCTTCAATGGAAAACTGCCAGAACCATGTTTCCGTGATTCGTCGAGGGATTATAGTCCCTTGGCGTGCGGCCAAGGAGCTTGACCAAGTCGCGAGGATGGAGTCATTTACAAAGACACATGGTGTATTCACGAATGTTGAGAGGGCCATATTTTCTTGAAACTCATCCCCAAAAATTTGATCGAGTTGAGCAAAACTCTGAGGAAAATCTATACAAGTTGTTGAAGAGACAAATTGGCTTAACACATTCTCAGTAGTTTGCTCCTGGAGTTCCCAGGAGTAGTCACTAGGAAAGAAGAGATCTTCAATATTTTCATCCCCAAAGGGGCAATCTAACCACCACAAGGTTTCAGTTACAGGTTGTACTGGGGGGTATAAAGCCATCTTTTGTGTGGACAACCCATTAGAAATGGTCATTTCATCATCCCTAGATCCTATGAAGGTGTTGGCGGTAGCCAACCATGTTCTTCCCAGTATAATAGGATGTCCTTTAAAAGGATCCTTTGATTCTAATACCATGAAATCAACAGGATATTCCCACGATGCTACTGATACAACAATGTCGTCCATAACTCCAGTAGGTTTTACCGTAGTATAGTCTTCTAGTTCCAGAATTGATGGGGTCGATCGGAGAAATTGTCCTAACTATAAAAATTCTAAGACTGTAGTGGTCATCATATTAATAGTCGGTCCTAAATCAATAAGTGTATTGTCTATGGCAGCATTATTTACGATAACAGTCACTGCTGGACTCCTTGGATTTGTATACTTTGCAATTCTAGACTGGTCAGTCATACATTCAGACATTTCTCCTATAACATGAATAGTGGGGGGATCTTTTTGTTTCTTTCCTGGTTTCTTAATGCAAAGTTCCTTTATTACCTTACTGTAAATTGGTATATCCTTAATAGCTTGTAATAGAGATATCTTGACACATACATTTTTTAATTCATTTAAAATATCATACTCATGATGGATTACTTATTTTTCTATTGCTAATTTTTCCGAAAATGGAGGAATTATTTGTTATTGAGTTGGTTCTTGGTGAGGATGGGTACACTGGAATATTTGGCACATCCTACAAAATAGTATCATTCATGAATTCATTGGGGTCTTCTTCCTCTTCAATCTCTTCATGAATGATGATTGATGACTTGGATCTGTCATTCACAACTCTTCCAGATCGTAATTGTATCTCGTGTACAAGTATAGTCAAAATAACATAGGATGGAATAGTTTGCAACTCAATGCTGTTAAGAGCTTGAGTTGGCTTATTATTTGTATTAGGTACCAGTGGTGCAAGTAAAAATGTAGGTCGTGGAGGGTTTTTATTCTGGAAATGATGAGGTTCTTATGTAATAATGGGGACTGGAGGCACAAATCCTGGTAAAAATTGTTGGGTATTAGCTAAGTGCTGAAGATAAGGATGATTAGATGTAGAGACAGGTGGTGAATGGGGGTAGGATTGTCCCCTCCACCCCTTTGGCCAATACCGTTGCTGAGAAAAATGAGGAAGAGGAGGATACTAGGGTGGCCAATGCTACCAACTTGTAGTGTTCCACTGTTGAGGTGGTTGGTAAGTTTGGTAATAAGGTGGGGGTTGTGGTGACAAATTCTGATATGCTGGCGGGTGCCTTAGTTTCCAAGGAGTCCTCCTCAAGGTTTCACCAATGTCCCCACTTTTATATATGGCTTGTAACCCAGGTAACGATGGGAAATAGTCTGTTGGATTCTCCTCTATACAGATATGACATACATAGATGTTATTTAATGGGCATTCCCATTAGGGATGTTTAGTTCTGCATCTTGGATAGAAAATGCTCATCGCTGCACATTCCTCTTCTTGTCTTTTCTTAGCTTGTAACACATGTAGTTGGGAACCCATTGCTCCTAAAATATTAGTTTTGAAGTTTTCCAGTAGGTTTCCTAACTCTATCCTTGTGACTCCTCCTGAATTGGGAGTTTTTCCTTTTAGATTTCTATTGAAAGGATCTCAAATATTTCTCCCAACTTTCCCCCTACTTACAGAGTAATTTCTACACATCTCCCCAATATGTGCGAAGAATTTGTGGGAGACATCGTTAGATGCCATGAGATTAAGGCTTTCTACCAGGTCTTCTGAGATCCCTTAAGGAAGAGTGTTTGTACTGCATCTTCTTGAAGGTCATTATGTTTAGATTTATGTAATGTATAAATAAATATTTCGATATAATCTTCCAAGATCTTGTCTTCAAGTTGTTATATCTTAAAAATATTGTTTCGAGAGTCTCTGGGTTTGCAATACTCTTGATATTTTTGTAAGAATGTAGTTTTCATATCTTCCCAAGTCCTGATACTATATTCTCCTAATCCCATGAACCATCTTAAAGCAGAGTCTTTCAGTGTAGCAGGGAAGATTTTTAATTTATGGTCATATTGTATATAGTTATAACTTCTACAGAGGATGTCAAACTCGAACAAAAATGTGTCTGGGTATTCATTACTCTTCCCATAGAAAGTAGGTAAGGAGGAAGGAGGGATGTTCTTCGTATTTACATCTTGTACAATGTCTAAAATAGGGAACCCGAAGGTAGTCTCGGTTATATTTTCTCCTTCCCCTTAATCATTTCTAACCTCATCGTTATCTTCATTCTCTCCCCGTCTCTCCATGTAAGTTTGATTCTTAAAGAGTGTATACCTAGGAGGATCCTTCTAAGGTGATAATGGGGCGTCCCAATGTTCTTTTTCGAGGGAGATCTTCCTACGATCAAATATGTTTTTATTAAGTTCTATAGGGATGGTAGGTACTATTGTGGAGGTTTCAATCTATGAAATAGTTGTATTTGTTGAGTTTCCAAAGAGATATTGTACCTGAGCAGGATCAATGAAAGTAACAAAGTTAGGATCTCCCACTAACGAGAAATTTGTATCGTTTGGTTTCTACACTAGTGGAGGGTTGAGGATTTTCAATGGCTGACCCTCTTGAACTTCTTCATAAATGGGGTTTTTAGTATTTCCTGCCAGGATTTCTTCACCGTCTATGGTTTCTCCTATAAAATATTTAGGTTTCCAAGTAGAAATACTATAAGGTCATGAACAGGTTGAATGAGCTCTATTAGCTGATAAGTGAAGGAAAGTGGAAAAATTCATGCATTTAGGAAATAAAAAGGAGGGTGAGTTGTGTCAAAAACAAGGAAGTTGCCTTAAAAATAGATTTCACCTTTTGCCTTAAAAGCTGCTGAAAAATCAGGAAAGGGAAACCTAGAATCTATGGGCCTGAAGGATGGATGCTACCCAAAACATTCAATTGCAGCGGGAAGGTCAGGGATGCTACCCAAAGAAATGCAGGAACTCATCCATTTAGTTGTAGCACGTGGGTGAGGTAAGGAAGGAATGCACACTTACTAAACTGGGAAGTCTAATGGGTTTTCATAATCTTATCTAGAATATTTCCAAAGCGCTCCTGGAGATAGTTTAGGCAAGTTTTACCACCAGAATGCAAGTGGATTCCAACTAGCTAGTGTAGGGCCTAGGAAATTAATAAAAATGATTAAATTTTATATCCTAAGTATGGGAATGGGTTTTGATTATTCTAACACCCCCTACTAATCCTGACTTATCTAAAATATCAGAAAAGTATCATATATATAGGGCCTAGAAAAAAGGCTTAGTCACCCTTTACATACTGCTTGTCCATACAAAACAAGGAAAGAGGCAAAAGGAAAAAAGGGAAAATCCTCCCTTAAACATGCACATGAAAAAAATTGAATGAAATATTTTCTTCAATCAATATTCATCACATCATTAGCTATCCTCAATAGTGATTTTACATTTCTGAAATTCTTCTCAGAAAACACCTTGGTGAAGATGTCTGCAACTTGCTCCGATGATGCGCAATAAAGCATAGCAATGACCACATCATGCACAATCCTTATGATGTAGAGCATATGGATCTCTATGGGCTTAGTTCCCTGCCTCACTACTGGATCAGTTGATATTCGAATGTTACTTTGATTGTCACAATAAATGACTGTATAAGTCTCAAATTTGATCCCAAACTCTCCAAGTATACCCTGCAACCATAAATATTGAGTTGTTGCATTCACATATCCTCTGTGTTCTGCCTCTGTAGATGAAAGTGCAATGACACTTTGATTTTCACTTGACTAGATGATTGGTCCATTTTCAATCATAAACACATATAAATAAGTTTATTTTCTATCAGTGTTATCACCTACCCAATAAGAATCAGTAAAACCAACTAACCCTAGGTCAGATTTTGCAACATAGTGAATCCCATGTGTTCTTGTTCCTTGTACACAGTTTAGGATTCTTTTTGCAGCCCTCCAATGGATTTCATGAGGCTGATCCATGTGTCTAGAAGCCACACTCACTGCATAAGATATATCAGGTCGAGTATGATTCAAATAAATAAGATAACCAACCAGTTGCCTATACTGTGTTATTTACCAATGGAGTGGACTATGCTTCTTCAAGCTTAACTCCTAAAAGGAAATGAGTCTTTCTTGGCTTGGAATACTTCATTCTAAACTTTTTAAGCATGTCTAAAGAATCCTTGAAATGATGTGCCTTAATTCCAAGATCTAATTGAGAAATTTCAAGCCCAAAAAATTGGCTTAAGAATCCCAACTCAGTCATGGAGAAATCATGGTTCATTGCACCCTTCAAGGAGGAAATTTATTTCCTGGAACTTCCTATGATCAGAAGGCCATCCACATACAAAATACTAATTATAATTGAACCACAAATAATATTCAAATATAAATTTGGATCAGACTTGCATCTACTATAGTTCAATGATAGCAGAAATCCATCAATCTTGGCATACCAAGCTCTGGGAGCTTGTTTTATCCCATACAGTGATTTCTTCAGCCTGCACACAAGAGATGGATTAGTAACAAAACCTTCTGGATGCTTCATATATATCTCTTCCTTGATATCTCCATGTAAAATTTCACTTTTCACATCCATGTGATGTACCTCCCACTGTTAGAAGCTGCAATGGCCAAAACTAGTCATATGGAGTCCATCTTTGCACTTCTCTGTCCGAGTACTGACATCCAATATGTCGGAACACAAAAGGACAAACTAGATTGAAGTATCCAAAACACTATATATGGGAATGACTGTTGATACATCATCACCTGACCAGCTGAGTATATTTTTGTTTAGACATTAGGGTTGAACACGCGACTATGATCACACACGAGTATGTGTATTGCTACTCGCGTATGCATTGCACACGCGGGTTTCCTTAAATCAAGGCACGTATTATACATGAATTTACTATATCAATAGTCATGTGTACCTTAATTTGAAGTTTAAAATATATAATACGATAAGTCAAGGATAATTGAGCCCTTAATCATAACTATCTCAACTCCCTTAACCATCTCAACCTCCGAAACCTCTCTCTTTCCTCATGTATAAATAGAAGATATGGGTTGGGGCTAATCAATGAATATTAGAAGAGCAAAGTTATGCTAGTCATATTCCTTCAGATATATTGGAGCAGTAGAACTCAATATCCTTAGTTTGCAGAGGAGCACTTGTTTCAGGTGTTGGGTTGTAATCTCACCATCCTTGTTTATCAATAAAGAAATTTCTTCTTCCAATATTGTGCACTCTTGTATATGTTGATTTCTAAATTATATTATAGTTTTATTATGAATATGTTTTTCATAAATCATTGATATATATATAAGATATTTGCAGGAATAACTTGTTCTTTGCAGGTGATTGGAGATACCCTGGAAGCTGTGGAAGTAACTGGAAGAGGAGAAGAAAATCTGCGAGCAACCGTCATAAACCAAGTTTGCTCAGTTTTCTTCCTATTCCTATTTCAATTTCTACATGGCTGATTGTCTGAAAGTTTAGCCTAGTAAGTTGGGAACCCTAGAGACCCTCAGCTATAAGGGTGTGTTTTCCTGAAAAACAGAACTGGTGACTCCACTAGGAATTCCATCTTTTTTCAGGTCCTCTCTTTAGGCTCCCTGACCAGTCTTTTTCTCTTTTTGATTCTATTATACCAAAATCTTGTCACCATCATGTGATAAGACCTTTGACATACCTACTTGCCCTAAAATTCTAGCTTCTGGAGTGAAGACTGAATGACTTTTTACTAGTCTATCATACAAATTCCCAGCACCCCTTATCCTCCCTTATCCAGGAGCGGTACCCCTGTTCGCACCCCTTATCCTCCCTTATCCAGGAGCGGTACCCTTGTTCACACCGCTTTTCATCGGTTGTCCACAAGCGGTGCCACCGCCTGTCACCCTTGGCTCATAGGTGGTTATTACCAGAACCGCTTTGTCAAAGAAGGAGAAGCACAGTACCCTGGGTAAAAGGGTAAAAAGAGAAGCTTCTCGAGGCTTCTAGATGATAAGCCTCGAGATATCTCTTATCCCTACTACTATGGGTTAGTTGAACTCGATGTTAGTTTTTCAACATTTAAGCTAACATTATGTTAGGATCTTTTTACTGAGAGAATAACAAGCACAGCAATAACATAAGCACATCACAAGAGACAAGAGACACAAAGCTTTTAGGAGGGGAAAC
>LPNX010365366.1:151935-220540 GCA_001517045.1 Pseudotsuga menziesii
CTCGAGATCCCTCATCCTAGGATCTTAGAGGCCACATCACCCACTAATTTCTCAACCATCTCTATTCATTAAAGCCCTATAAATATGAGCTCATAGCCATGGTTGAGAAGGGGGAACATTGAAGGTATTGTTATGTTGTTGGACTGATTCTTGGCCCAATATCATTTGGAGAGAGCATACAGAGCTAGAGTTGGAGCTTTTGGGGATGAAGAGCTGGTTTCATGGAGATGCATGTCAACACTAAGGCTTGGCTTTAAACTTCTTCATATTTATAATGCAAGCTGATTTTCTGTCCCATATATATTGTTGATGTTTGATTTTAGATATATATATTGCTAGATTCCTTAGTCACTAGCATAGATTAGTAGATCATATTCTGGTTGCTTTGATCTGTTTCGTGTTAAACTCTTTTGGAGGTACACAGGTGAACTATCAAAGCCTTGCATTCCAGATATCTACAACGTCTAGGGAGAGTTATCAACCTCTGTGATCTATTTGTTATGGATCTGAACCATTCAAACCAGCGGAACACCTTGCTGTCCGTAGGAGGTGAAATATTTCGAGCAACAAATCTGGTGACTCCGCTGGGGAGTAGCTGTATTCAGTTGTTTTGATCGTCCTCAGTCTGCAACTCTTGTCCGAATCTAGGCTCCATTTTCTTCAACTCTTTACAGTCAAATCTACTTTCTGATTTGTATTATTCGAGTTTGAAATTTCCAGATCTATTCAGATCTGAGTTATTTCAGTTTTTTATGCTCTGTTACCCTGTTCAATTCAACAGTATTCACCTTGATCTAGTCTGTTTTTTATCTAATCCATTGTTCTCTTGTTGTTTTGGCCATCTACAGGGAACCAAGACAATGCTTTGTGCAAGGCACGGTGTCACCTCCTGAACACCGTGGACAGTAAGCGGTGCCACCACCTGTATCCGGTTAGCTAGGAGCGGTGCTACTTTGGAAACGCTCTTACACCACCTACAAAGTGCGGTACCAGGTAGGCATTAGTCCAAAACTCTTTTTCCTCATTTTTCTTTGAAAAATTTGGAATTTTGATTGCTTTCAGTTCTTTTATTAGGGTTGTGTTATTGAATCTGATGTGTGTGCCTTGCTGCTTTGATGGTTTAAGATTGATTTTGAGTGGAATTTCAAAAATTTGTTTAGTATTTTTTATTGTTCATCCGCTTCTTGCCTGTTGGTTGTGTTTGAAGAAGGATTTCTTGTTTTCTGAAAGTTAGGGTGCTCATTGAACTCTCTTTTCGTTGCATACACTGAAATAAGAACATTAAATTAGCTTCTAGGTTTCATTTCTTGCTTACATATTAAAATTCTTTTTCTTCCCTTCAAAAAAGAAAAGTTTTTCTTGAGATTAGGACATCATATTTGAGTGTTGGATTTGGGTTTTCTGATTGGCTTCATAAGCTTTCAGGACCTTTATGATCTTTCGTCTCTCATGCAGATAAGACTATCTCAATCAAAATAAAATAAAAATGGTAGTTTTAAGTTAGATTTGCTTATGTTTTTAAGAAATTTGAAAAGTTAGAGTGCATTGGCATATAGGTGTGCTTGGTGTTGTTCTTTTAGGAAAAGAGATTCTCACCCTTCCCATTTTCTTTCGAAAAGAAGAATTTGGTTTGTAGAAGTATTTGCTTGTCTTTGATTTGATGTTCATGACTGTTCATTGGTATGATTTTTGGTCTTGAAAAAAAAAGAAAAACACTCTCTTCCCTCCCGTAAGTAGGCATATTGAACGGTAAAGTGAACATTTGCACGAGCATACTGCATGGTTTTACTTTTCTGTCAGAACATCATGCATTCACCTAGTCGTACAAGTTAAAATCAATGGTATTTGTAGGTTAAATTTTACATAGTAACTTGAGTGATAGGTTAGAGACGTGTTCGGGCGTCAAAAAATGTAGGAGCTATCATTATTTGTCATCATTACATTCTGGGACTTGCGCGGTTCTTCCACGTACCATCGGTATATCGAACGGCCTTTCACGTACCCTTGAGGTATATAGAAAGGTACTTCACGTACTTGATTGTATATCGGAAGGCCCCTTGTGTATGGTTATGCATTAGACATCACTACTACCGATTCGAGCTCCCACGTACCTTGAGTATATCGGGATACCCCACTAGGGTACCTTATCTATCTGAGAAAATCCCTTTGGTCGTCTTGTTTGGAGCCATACACCAAAAACAGCATTCGGGGAAATTACTACGCACGTCCCCCCGAGGTATATCGCGAGTGGCACCGGCTTGACAATCCTAGTGAGATACCTGACTTTTGAACTCCTCCTGAAATTTTAAGTCTGCTTGTTTTGACCTATAGTTTGAGTAGGGAAGTCTTTTGGTGTTTTTTTTATAGATTTTCAGACCCTAGGTTAGATAGGAACTGTACACACTTGCTGAGTTAAGACAGTCCAGGAGAGTACGAGGCTTGCCACCCAATTTTACTTCTGTTTCAGAAGGAAATCCAATGGAAGCTATCGACCGAGGAGCTGCTACCACATCCCAAGTGGGAGATCATGTGGTGGCAGAAAGTGGAGTACCATATTCTTCACACTCGCCTCCCTTGGTCCAATAGCCTTCCCATGAGGATTCATCGCTGCATCCTCCCGCGAAAGATCATGTTGATGATACCCGTCCGGATTTTGGTCCTAATGCTCCCTTTTGGGAGACACCTATCAGATAGGCCATTGCCTCATTTGGCACCCATGTAGGTTCTCCTGAAAGTGAAGAAGAATGCAGGAAATACCGTGCTACTATCCTCCATGCATAGGAGGTAGAAAAGCAGATTGACAACATACTAGGATCTTCACCAGTTCGGTCCACATTCCTTCCTGTGGGATATCGTTCACTACCTGATTCTATGAGACCCATTGAACCGATTATAGATCATCCATTAACAACCCATAGCTCAGGTCAAATTTCCACCCCTCTCACCTCTTATGTTATGTCTGATCCAAATCTTCCCAGATCTTTTGCATATGGGGCCAACCTTCAATTCCTGTGTCTTCGGTACCTTTGAATGCCGGGGGGCAACCCCCGACATGACCTACGTTATCTGATCCCGGAGTTGTACCTAGTCAGGAGCATACCTCTAACATAGAAACATCTACAATTTTTGTCCCTCCCACCCACACTAATGTGGTAAATCACCCATCTAGTTCAGGTCAGCCCTTGGGGGCACAACCTGTGACCATTCAGTCTTCTAGTGGTTATGGTTATCAAATACCTGTAGGTCATCATCCATCCAACCCTACTGGAATTCCATTCCCTAGAAACATTTTCAACCCATGGGGGCAACCCAACCGGTCTTACATGCTAGCCATGGGAGGGATACCCATACATACTACAGGAGGTGCGGGAGGACCCCTTTATGGAGGTCCTCCCCCTGGGGGACCTAATGGTCCTGGAGGGCCTGGCAGCCCTCCTCATGGTCTTGGCGGTCCTAGTGGTTCTGGGGGACCTGGTGGCTTTCCTCTGTATGGATCTGGAGGGTCTAGTGGCCCTCCACCTAGTGGTTCTGGTGGCTCCGGAGGTTTCCCACCTCTTAGAGGTTCCGAAGGGTCTGATGGTTTGCCTCCCAATGGTCCTGGTGGTCCTGGTGGTCCCGATGTCTCTAGTGGTCCTCCTCCTGGAGGCCCTAGTGGTCCTATTGGTCCTAATTCTAGAAATCAACCCCCCATGGGTGGATTTCCAGGTAGTTCTTCCTCACAGCACCCTGTTTATCAGTCAACCTATGGCCCTGCTAGTAATTTCATGCCATATCAATATTACCAGTATGTGCAGCCCAATAGACAGTTACCTTTCCTTGCAACTTTGGACTTGCCCGATTTTTCCAAGTTGATTAATGATCCAATTCGACACAATCCCTCATGGCCTCCCATTCCAGTAAAGTTACCATCGGACATTCCAAAATTCGATGGGAAGCAAGGTGAAGATCGGCGGAATCATGTCATGACTTTTCATTTATGGTGTTCCTCGAACTCCCTCATGGATGATTCCGTCCGGTTACGACTCTTTCAGCAAACTTTAACCGGTACGGCCACGAAGTGGTATATTGAACTCCCACAACATTCGTTTATGGATTTTGGCTCATTGGAAACTGTATTTCTTATGCAATTTCAGCTCCCTATTCGTTATGAAACGGCACTGATATTTTAACTTCTCTGCGACAGAACACCTCCACCCACATTTCTGATCATATTCATGAGTGGAGAAGGCAGAGAAGTCTTATTAAGGTCCCTATTCTGGATCAGTTTTTAGCTGATTGGTTCACTAAGTCGTTGTTTCCTCCTATTTCCCGAGATGTGGCCATGGATGATGTCGTTATCGAAGAGCAGGCTATTAGTCGGGCTCAGTACCTAGACTTGGTCTATTCCTAGTCCGAGACCCTTTATGACCTGATTCCTCAAGCTCCTCGCCCAAGCACTGACCCTGCCAAGCCATCAGCAGAAGTACCTATTGACGGGATTGTTGGTTCAATCCAGTCCCCATCCGCAGTGAAACCTGCCAAGAAAACCCAACCTGCTACTCCTTCGACTGCCAAGGTTTCTGTCGAGGTCAATTCTATTCAAAGTACTCAAACCTCGGGTAATAAAAAGAAAGGTAAAAATTGAAATAAGAAACCTAGAAACCAGCAGGAAACCCCATAATCAACCCATAATGACAACAACATGGGGAAAAAGAAGGCTAAATACCCTTGTCTGTTGTGTGGTGGTGACCACTTCTCTAAGGAGTGTCCCCGTCGGGACGAAATCTCCCAGTTTTTGAAGTCTAACCCCGCACCTATAGTACTTATGGATCCTTTCCCCTCTCAACAACAGCTGGTAGACCACATGTTGAACCATGGTAACTCTAGTTCATCAGAGGAAATTCATATAATGTCCTCAGATACCATCCATCTGTAAACTCAAATCCAGAATTATGATAAACCCACAAATAAGCAAGAAGACCAATCTTCTTCAAGAAAAGCTCCCTCCACTAGTTCTTCGGAATCCTCGTCTACTATTCCCTTGTCTATCAAGAAGCCTACCCTCGACATGATTTTGCACCCACCAAAGAGTACTCTTCGAAAGGCTGTCTTTAATCCAAATGCCCGAGCTACTCAATTCTATAATGTGGTTGAAGATCTCGCTCGGGCACCTTGTGTGATGTATACCCTAGAAGTACTCCAAAGTTTCCCTACACAGCGCAAGAACTTGTTGACGGCATTAGGAGTTGTAGACCCAGATAACACTAACTTGATTCACTTCAATGTTGAGAACTATAAACCTAGATTACCACATAAACTTGCTTTTCGGATCATTACGAAAGTAGTGGGAAAGAAATTCTTTCGAACAGTACTAGATGAAGGAGCTTCGACCTCGGTGTTATCTCTAACTTATTGGAAAGCTCTTGGCTCTCCCGAGCTTGTTACGTCACCTATGACCCTTAAAGCCTTTGATGGATGAGGATTCCAACCCCAAGGCCTCATATCAGCCCTTGCAGTCGAGCTAGGGGGGCAAAACCGTTTCCATCCAAGTAGAAGTGGTAGATGCCCCTTTAGATTATAACCTTCTTTTAGAAAGGAATTGGTTCTATGCCATGAATCGCATTGCTTCAACAATATTTTGAACGGTCCAATTCCCATATCTCGGGAGAATTGTTACTATTGACCAGCTTGATTTCTATACGTCAGATGTTACTACCTCCATGGCTAATAACATTCCCGTGTTAGGTCAGTCCCCTCCTTCTTACCAATCGATTGGGGTAGGTATGTTGAAGGATTCATCCCTTATGGGGATTTTTCCCTCCAATCCTCCTAGCATGGATACCACGACAGTAAACATGATCGCCTCATTTGATATTGAGCCCTAGGGCACAAATGTTGTTGAGTCCACCTTGTTGATTCCACACGAAGCTATGTATGACACCATTCAAACTTGTTCCGATGATCACACTAATGATGTTCATTTAGTGGCTTTGGATCCTTACCATTTACCATACTGGTTAGAACCTTCTCTTCTGGTTCTAGACTATCTCTCCACAAATTTTCCTTCCAACGAGTCCATTATAGAGATCATGAACACGGGTGAGTCCATTTGGGAGGATCACCATCATAGATCCATGTTCCTCCCCAATACCAGTTCGGGCAGCTATGATTTTGCATCCTTGTTTCCTACTGATATTGTCAACGTTNTTAAGCATGTTTATGTTGGGAAGAACTACTGCACAGATGAATCTAAAGCATATAAGACACTTTTTAAGGAATTCTATGATATTTTTTCCTGGTCCTATGAAGAGATATCGGGGATTGACCCTTCCATTGTCGTCCACAAGATTAAAACTTATCCCACGGCTAAACTTGTTAGGAAGAAACTTAGGCAAGTCCATCCTAGGAAGGCCGTAGCTATTAAAGCTGAGATTGAGAAACTTCTGAAAGCTGGTTTTATTTATCATGTACCTCTGATGAAATGGATATCGAACATCGTCCCTATCAATAAAAATCAGGGCACAATTTGAGTCTGTATCGACTTTAGAGATTTAAATAAAGCTTGTCCCAAAGACAACTTTCCTACCCCGCACATCAATCAGATTATAGACAACTGTGCTGGAAGTGTCATATTTTCATTCATGGATGGTTTTTTCGGCTACAATCAAATTGAGATATTGCTCGCCGATTAGCATAAGACGACATTCATTTGCCCATGGGGAACCTTTGCGTATAAGAAGTTACCTTTCGGCTTGAAAAATGTTGATGCCACATTCCAACGTGTGATGTCCTATGCATTTCATGACATTAAATATATTTTTGAACCGTACCTTGACGACCTCCCTGCTCATTCACAGCGATGGGAGGACCACCCCAGTCATCTTAGAGCCAAATTCCTGAGATGTCGTCATTATAATATACGGCTCAATCTGCATAAATGTGTTGTTTGTGTTGAGATGGGACATCGGTTTGGCTTTGTGGTATCCAAAGATGGCATCTAGATCAATCCTTTGAATATTTCCACCATCATTAATCTACCAGCCCCAACCACCATCCTTGAACTCCAAATTTTGTAGGGGAAGAAAAAATTTCTCCGTCGTTTCGTGTGCAATTTCGCTGAGAAAACGCACGGTCATATGCGTCTCCTCAAGAAGAACACTCCATTCTTCTTGGATGACCAGGCCCAATGCACCTTTGATAGTCTTAAGCATGCTCTGACTCATTCACCCGTGATACACCCCTCGAACTATTCAAAATATTTTCTCTTGTATATTACTGCCTCCGCTACTACCATCGCCATGGTTTTAGTGCAGGACAATCTCCACGTTCAGAAGCATGTGATTTATTATGCTAGTAAGAATCTTATTGATTCTGAAACTCGTTATTCACATGTGGAGAAGCTAGCTTTGGCCACGGTCATTGCTGTGCAAAAATTTCGTCATTACATTCTACTTCACACTACCACCGTATTAGCAGACCAGAACCCGATGTACTACATTCTGATTTGTCAGGTACTTGGGGGCAAGTACTCCCATTGGATCGTCATCCTTCAGGAGTTCGATCTCGAGTTTTCCAAGGCTACATCAAATAAATCCTTCGTTTTTGTCGAGCTTATACATGTGATACTAGAAGGCTATTTCTGGTATACCTTGGACGGACTTGGAAGGTAGCCCCGGTGTACAGTGTGGGAGGGCAGTTAGGTGATTCCTTTGCTTGTTTCTAAGAACATCTGCACGGGATGCCAAGTAACCATCTATCATTTCTTCACTAGTTGGATGTGGGCCCTAATCATCCCAGGATTTCCTTTGGAAGGAATATCTTATACCTTTTCTGTATGTGTTCCTATAGGAATTTTTTAATGAGTGTTGTTTGGTTTGTATGTATTTAGTTGGCCTTAAGGTGTGTGTGAGTCAAATGTTTAGTTGTGGAGGACCAAGCTCACCGTAGGTCAAGAAGGTTGCAAAACCTTCCTCCATATGATACAATGGATCCTCGACAGACCCTCAAACGTAGAGACTAGGAACTGACGGTTCATTTGAACTAGTAAGAGTTAGCGAAGTTCCAAGTGAACTGGAACTTAGGATTAACCAGGAATATACAACTGCAGTAGAGATCGAATACTTCAGGTTGACGAGTTTTCAAGGAATTTTAACCCACCTCTGACTAACTTAAACGATCCTGTGATCATCCAAGTTCTTCCTTTTAATTCACATGGTATTGGTGTTCCTACGAGCAGAGTTATGCCTACCTCTGGAGAGGGTATTTCTACCCCCACTTCAGTTGTTTTGGCTGGAGGAGTGCCACCTCCCCCATACTCCAAGACCAAGTACACCTATTTCACCCTTGTCACCAAGTAGTCGAGTGGTCCAACCACTGAATTCCTCTAAAGTAGTAGGTCCTTCTAGTGGGGTTGTCACTGGGATTCCTAGTGCACCTTTTGCTTCCCCCTCCTTCATGCATACTGCTAAGAGTGGTCCAAGCGTATCCTCCTAGTTTTTTTAGGGTTTCCCATGGAATGGGGGATACATTCCCCCATCCACTCCTTATGTAGGTCCTACACCTGCATATGTGGAAATGAATTTTGGAAACACAAATGCTCATGGACAAGGTTTCCAGACACCGGTTTCGACCCCTTTCATGAGCTCTCCCTTTTCACTTTTTAGTGGAGGAATACCAGCTCCTGTCTTTAAGACTCCAGTTTCATCTGGGGTGAATCAAACCACTTTTAATGCACCACACTCAAGTAATCCACTGGCTTACGCATGGAATCCTTTTCAAATTAGTCCAACTACTTCACAATCGGCGGCTAGGGACAACCCCACCTTTACGTTTGGGACCTTGGGGGGAAGGTCCTTCTGCATCCCAGAATCATGCTTTTCAAGCTTCGGTTAGTCCTAAACTTCCATTCCTAGAGAATTTAAACTTTCCAGACTTGTCCAAGTTGATGAATGAACCGGTGCGGCATAGTGCTGCATGGCCACCTATTCCGATTAAGTTACCTTCAAACATTCCTAAGTTTGAAGGCAGAGCTGGCAAAGGTCCAGGTGCCCATATAACCACTTTTCACTTATGGTGCTCTTCAAACTCACTGAACAATGACTCTGTTTGACTGAGGCTATTCGAGAGGACCTTGACTCATGTGGCAGAAAAATGGTACATTGAACTTCCCTCTGCTGCATATGACCATTTTTTGGACTTAGCAGTTGTGTTTCTAAATCACTTCCAGCTTCCAGCCGGATTTGATGCCAGGATAGATTTGTTGTCATATTTTCAGCAAAACAAAGCCACGCACATCTCGGATCACATCCAAGAGTGGTGAACATGGAAGAGGATTATTAAATCCACCATACCCCCTGAGTTCTTATTAGAGCAGTTCTTAAAATATTTACTACCTTATATATCTAAGGACGTATCCACTTCGGGGGTAACCACAAAAGAAGAGACTATACTTAGGTCCCAACAGTTAGATTTGATTTATGCTTAGTCTGGGATCTTGTATGAGATTATACCTGAGGCACCGCAGTCTACCAATAGTGCCGAGAAACCCAAGCCTGGACCCCATGCTTCTAGTGTGGTCGGTTCAATTAATTCTCCCACTGTAGAGTCATTGGCCAAGCAACTCCATGAGTTGTCAATGAAGAAATATACAACGGAGGAAGCAAAGGTTGCCACCCCCTCATCTCAAACTACAATTTTTTTTGCACAATATTCTCAGAAGGGCAATCAACAGACCAATGGGAAAAAGAAGAAAGGGAAGAAGGGTGAGGGCAATAAAAACAAGACGAAACCCACGAACAATGTTGATAGGGGTAAGAAAGATAAGAAGAAGGTAAAGTTTACTTGCAATTCATGCCAGGGAGACCACTTGACCCATCGGTGCCCTCTTATTGACCAAGCCTAGAAGTTTCTTAAAAACCAACAACCGGCTGTCCTGAAGGATTTGTTTGCCCAAGGATAGAATGAAAATTTTGTTTCTAATGTAGCCAAGGGAAATCCTAGTTCCCCTCCTTATAAGAACTATATCAACATGGCACGATCAAACAACTTACTCCAGACAAGAAACATGAATTATGAAGTGGAGGCTTCAGAGAATGGTAATACGACTACTGAAACTTCTAGCCCTCTCACTGTAGAGAAACCTGTTGATCCAATGCCTAAGATACCGAAAGGTGTCTTTAAAAAAGAATTTCACAATCCTAACTCTAGTGCTTCTTCCAACTTCTCTATAGTTGAATATTTGTCTCAAACCCCATGTGCAATGTTGGCATTGGAAGTGTTACAGAGTTGTCTTGCTCAGCAGGATGCCCTCTTAGAAGCTTAAGGAAGTATGGATTCATCGAGCCTCTTGGAAAAGTGTAATATGTCAGATGTTAAGATTCGACCACAGTATCATGTGGCTTTGTCAGTAGATGTCATTCATGGTGGAAAAACCATTGGACGCATATTTGTTGAGGAAGGTTCTTCCACATGTATAATGTCAATTTCTTGTTGGAAGGCTTTAGGTTCCTCTGAGCTAGTTCCATCAAATACCTTACTACTTTCGACAAAAGGTCTTTCCATCCGCATGGTATCCTACCAGCTTTTGAGATTAAGTCGGCAGGGAAAGAAGTGGCTATTGAAGTAGAGGTGATTGATGCTCTTTTGGACTATAACATGCTTTTAGGGAGAAGATAGACTTAGGCCATGTGTGCGATTTCCTCCGTTGTTCTGTGAGTGGTGTTTTTTCCACATAAAGGGAAGTTGGTTACTGTTGACCATTTCAGTTTCAGTTGGAAGGGCCATTTGCAAACTAATGAGTCCACTATACCTTTCATTGATCAATTTAAACCAGCTAATGAGATATTGGGGGTTGAAATGTATTCATCGTTAATGGGAACATTTGATATCCCAACCCCTATAAACTATTTAGGTTCTACTAGTGTAGGGAAGTCTATCACGACGGTTGTCGATAGAATGGATCCTTGGGTCCTTCCTTTCTGTTATGAACCTGAGGTGCCCTTATCGAAGGTGGAAGTGGCTTATCAAGCTGTTGTTAACACCACTATTGATCCTTTCGTGACTCCTTCTACAGTCTCAGAGGAGTTGGAAGAATCTTATTTTCCTGCTTGGGCAGAGAACTCTTTATATTCGTATGTCTGCTTAGACATGGTTTTTCCTTTGGATGAAGCCATTTTGGAAGCAATGAGTGGGAGAGATAAGATTTGTGAAGATCTTCACTACAAATCCTACTTTCGTCCAGAACTGAGTAGAATTGAAAACCAAGAGTTCCACGTGAGACTGGTGGAAGATGTTGATGTACCGATTAATCCTTTTCCAAAGGAGGGAATATTTACTGAGGGGAATATGGAAAATATCTATGTTACCATTCCCATCAACATCTCTGCAAACACCGACGTTGTCGAAAATGTACATATCGGTGCAAACTGCTCTCCAGACGAGATTGTCATATATACTTCCTTATTTAAGGAATTTCATGACATGTTTTCTTGGTCATATGAAGAGATGTCAGGCATTGATCCATCGATCATAGAACATGAAAAATACGAGCCTATCTTGATGCTAAACCGGTTCGAAAAAATCTTCGACCTGTTAATCCATGTAAAGTGACAACCATTAAGGCTGAAATGGAAAAGTTGGTAAAAGATGGCTTTATCTACCCGATTTCTTTGACAGAATGGGTATCCAATCTCGTTCTTGTTGATAAGAAACAAGGCACGATATGCGTGTGCACCGTTTTTCATGACCTAAATAAAGCATGGTCCAAGGACAACTACCCCACGCCCTTTATAGATAAAATTATTTATGCTTTTGTATGTAGCAAGGTTTTTTCGTTTATAGATGGTTTTTCTGGATATAATCAAATCCAAATCAAGCCGGAATACCAACACAAAACGGATTTTATTTGTCTATGGGGTACCTTCGCGTACAAGAAAATTCCCTGTGCTTTGAAAAATGTCGGGGATACCTTTCAACGGGCAATGAATTTTTCCTTCCATGACATTAAAAATATTGTCAAGTTGTACCTTGATGATCTTCCTTCCCATTCTCGCAAGAGGAGGGACCATCTAGATCACCTTCGCTTAATTTTTGAATGATGTAGACATTACAAAATACGCTTGAATCCCCACAAGTGTGTTTTCTGCGTTGAGTTGAGAAGGCTACTCAGGTTTTTAGTGTCAAACAAAGGAATTCAGGTGGATCCTTTAAAATTAGAGGCCATTGTAAATCTTCCTCCTCCTCGGTCTATCAGGCAACTTCAGATCCTGCAAGGGAAATCTAATTTCCTTCAACATTTTATAGTAAACTATGCCAAGATAACTAAAGGTTTCATGCACTTGCTTAAGCAAGACACTCCATTTGTATGGGATGAAACCACACAACTTGCATTCAAGGCATTGAAAAAAGCTTTGTTGTCAGCTCTCGTATTACATCCACCAAATTACTCTAAAGACTTTATATTGTATCTGAATGTGTCAGAGTCATCCATTAAGGTGGTATTGGTTCAAGAGGATGACAAGTTCCAAGAGCATGTTATCTATTATCTCTGGTGTGCATTAGCTAGTCCCGAACTTAGATACTCCCATGTCGAGAAGTTAGCATTAGCAGTTGTTTATGTTGTTCAAAGGTTGCGTCACTACATTTTACTGAGGAGAACTACAGCAGTGGTGGATGTTAATACTTTCCAATATGTTTTGTCTCGACGCATAATCGAGGGCAAATTCAACAAATGGATAGTCATTCTTCAGGAGTTTGACTTGGGTTTTCAGTCCGCTAAATCCAAAAAGTCCTTAGTTTTTGCAGAAATTATCTCTTAGTTTCCTATGGAAGAAAGTGTATTGGTTGAAGAAGACTCATTCCCAGATGAGTACATCTTTTTGATTTCCACCTCTGATCCATGGTATGGAGATATCCTTATATATCTCCAGAATTTGAAGTGTCCTACATCCTTCTCGGGGGAAGAGTGATGTAAACTACATATACATGCAAAAAACTACTTGATCATCGGTGATACTTTATACCATAGAGGGGTAGATTCTGTTTTGCATCGGTGCCTCACCCATGAGGAGGCTGAGCGTGTCCTAAATGATTCTCATAGCGGAGTGTGTGGGGTTCATTTATCTAGGTTAGCAATGGCCCAAAATATTTTATGTGTCGGTTATTTCTGGCCCATGATATTTAAAGATTGTGTAGAAGTCGTCAAGCGTTGTCATCCATGTCAGCTCTACACCAAGAAAATGTGTTCACATCCTGCTCCATTGTTTCTCGTCATTGCATTAGGCCCCTTCACTAAGTGGGGAGTGGATTACATGATGTGAAACCCAGTTTTGGCTAGGGGGGCACAAATATATCATTTTCATTTTTTATTACTTTACCAAGTGGGCAGAGGCAATGCCTACCTTCAAAGCAGACGAAGAAATGACAACTTTCTTTGTGTTTAACCATATCATTACTCGTTTCGGTATTCCAAAGGATATTGTCACTGACCATGGCAGTCACTTTCAGAATAGTACGATGACCAAGTTGACTACTATGCTAGGGTTCAAGCAAGATCACTCATCTCCCTTCTACCTGCAAGCGAATGGCCAAGAAGAGGTAGTAAATAAGACCTTGAATACCGTTCTGAAGAGTACTATTAATGAAATCCATCCAAATTGGCACATCATGCTATATCCTTCACTTTGGGCATACTAGACCAATGTCAAGACTACCACGGTTTTTTCACCTTTCCAACTCATTCACGGGGTGGAAGCAGTTACTCCAGTCGAATGAGAAATTCCATCACTTAAGATAGCCATTCATGTACTCCCTGACACCAAGGAACTAAAAGAATGTTTACTACACTTAGAAGAGTTAGATGAACGATGTAGAGATGCATTGACGACAAACAAGGCTCATAAGAATAGGGTTAAAAACCAGTATGACAAAGCTGCTAAGCCAAGGGTTTTTTCTGAAGGGGAACTTATCTTGCTCTGGGATCAAGACAAAGAACCCCTAGGGGAAAGAAAATTCAAGTCCATGTAGTTAGGTACCTACGTAGTGTCAAAGGTCTTGAAAAAAGCACGAAAAAAGGGGCATATGAATTAACTGATTTTGATGGAAATAAGTTGCCTAAGCCTAGAAATGGGATCTACTTGAAGAAGTACTACGCTCAAGCTTGGTGTTTTTCCTATATTTTTATTGTATGTATTTTATGTAAATATTTAGTTGGTTAGTGTTTCTTATACAATATGTTGGTTGTTACAGGTGTCAACTGAGTGGTTCATAGGTTTTGTGAACGACACTAGTTTTCATACTTGTAACCTGGCTTCAGCCACATGGGTCATTTATTCACCGTAAGGACAACTAGTTTCCTCTGGAGGTGCTTTCTTAGGTCCTGCTACTAATAATGTGGCCGAGTACAGGGATGTCATTGAGTTACTATGGGATGATGCGCCACGTGGCATTACTTGGTTGGAGGTGAGACTTGATTCTCAAGTCATGGTTTCCCAACTCAACGGGGACTATCAGGTGTGAAACCCTACTTTGTTATGTCAGTTTTTGTAGGTTAGATTACTTGAAATAAATTTCGATTACATTTCATTTAATCACATTCCAAGAAATGAAAATACAATTATTGATGCTTATGCGAACTACATTATAACTTCTTCTTTTTTTTAACAGAAACTATAAAAGGTTTATATAAAAACAAGCTGTGCACAGCCATTCATTACAATAGTGGCATAATAAAGTATTTATGCAGAGAAAAACTGCTGCACAGAAAGCCTATCCTATGAGTTTTCCAAAAAACTTCGCATAAACATTGTTCAAAATAGCTAATGTTGCAGGTAGTATATACCCTTACAAATTGGTTACATATAAAAAGACAGTAAAACATTTAGCCATAACTTGAAAGAAATAGATTAAGGATTGCCTCTGAAATTTCTTGGCTGAACTACAGACTCTTCCTCCATTGGGTGCTCAGCTTCTGCAGTGGCTCCATTCACCCTGCTACCCTGATTCATGGTTATGAAATGTTGAAGGTCTTCCTGAATCCTGTCTACTTTTCCCATAATCTCTCTTAGGTTTCTCTCATTATCATCAATCCGAGCATCGTGGTTGCTAATCTGCAAAGAGGTGTAGCTCACCATTTCTCCCATACTCTTAACCTCCCGAGCCATTTCTTTGTTATATATTACACTGATTGCAATCATTTCGTATAGACACCGCAGGTTCTTCTTGATATCCATTATTCCTGCATTGTCACAATCCTGGGCCATTCTGTTTGCCTATGTCGAGATGTTTATTCGGGAAAATAGGCTGTGTAAGGCACGAATAGAACCAGCAAGGACATAAGTCTCTGTCTCAACCGATAGTTCACTGAAAAAAAGACTAAGCACGAGAAGTTCCTACTGCAGCGAGGAACCTTCTTGTCTTTCTCGACAAACCAAAGTACCCACAGCACCTTCCTGCCACCCCGTGCAACAGCAACCCAGTACCGAGCTTCTGCCCCAATTACCAGACTGCTTAGGAGACCACAACGCTGAGAGAGAGCTACACGAGCAGTTTAAAAAGACTGCAAGAGAAAGCCTCTCCTTCACAAAGGAGCGAGTGAGGGGGAGAGCATGCCACGGGAGACCTTGCAGCCGCCCTTCCCCAATACCTGCAACTACATTCATCAAAAATCGCACAGCCTCTTGAAAACCTGAACCGAGAGTTGAAGCGGAGTGGAGAAACAAAGCGCTGCTGGAGGAAGACATAGCATAATTCTTGAGGAGACATTGAGCGTGCGAGGAGGTAAGACAATTAACCCTGGGCCATATGGCCTTTAAGTCTACAGCGTCCGAGAGAAGGTTGGGGCAGAAGATAGGCCACGCGGTGTGGAAAGGAGGGAAGGTAGGACAATCATATAAATGTGGGGAGCCGTCAATAGACAGCTTGGAATGGAGGCCAGCTGTTGAGTGAAGGCGCTGGAAGGCGGATGGAGGGTAGAAAGGAGGGATAAGGGATGAGGAAGAGGGATGGAGAAGAGGAAAAAAATAGGAGGGATAAGGGAGAAGGGATAAGTAAGGGGAGGGGAAATGAAGCAAAGGAAGGAGAGGAGGGCGGCCTTTATGGATTATTTTGGGATGAGAGTGTAAAGGGAGGTTCACTAGGATGGGCCACATAGAGTGAAGTTGAAGAGGATCATTCCACATCGTGCGATGGAGTTCTTGCTTAAAGGATTTTTGACTCCTCATTACGGGACATATTTGAGGATGGGAGGATTCCCATTCTGTTTGAATTGTCCTTGGGGGAGGGAGGCCCCCATATTGGCCAGAGTGTCCGCTGCTGAATTATTGTGCCGAAGGATGTGAAATGTCTCATAGAATTTAGACATAAGAAGCGTGGCTTTATTATAAAGTCGGTGACAATTGACTGCTCCAGTGGGGTAACCGTTGATCAATTTGGAGATGACGTGCCTTGAGTCTCCAAAAATCAAGAACTTTTGATAATTTTTAGTATGAAGAAGCTGCAGGCCCTGAAGAAGAGCCAGCCACTCATATTCATTGTTGGTTCTATTCCCTAGACCCCACGTGAACGTTTGTTCTATATGTCCTCCGGGATCTAGAAGGATCCCCCCCGCACCTGCCACCCCTGGAACTACATTATAACTTCGCATTTAACACATATTTTGTAAAATAAGCATAACAGATACATGTGAGACACATGTAAATAACCAAGAAATATATATGAAGATCCTGACACAACTGTATAAATATACAAAAAATAGGATCTTAATCCATAAATATGCCTATATATATAAGCCTGGTCCTTAGCATCCTTGGCTGCGACTGCCTCCTTGGCCTCTTTGTAACGTAACACTACCCTAGCTACTCGCCTCAGTAGGCATATACAGGTGGTCGGAATCCCTACTACAAACTCCTGCATCATAATGGGAATCTTCTCAATCCGCATAGTAGGGACCCCTTGGGTTAGCCTGGAAAGCTTCCCCTCGAGAACTCGAATGATACTCTGGTCCCCACCTTGTGTGGTCCGTACAAAATTCCTAGGGTTCCCATCAGGGCGTACAACTCTAGTATTTTCATTTCAACATTTTAAAATGGATTAAAACTCTTATACATATGTATATAAATTTATGATTAAAATTCATAAAAATAAAATAACATAAAAAGATAAAAATACCTAGCTCTCCCCATGCCTCCCCTGGTGGGAGAACTAGATCATTATCTCACAGGAAGTCCAATCCAGCATATAGAAACTACTTGAGAGCTGGTACTTTCCTCTCTCGCCACAGATAAAAGCCATCGTCATAAACACTCTGAACAGATCCTCTGCCACCCTGACAGAGGAATACCTCTCCCCATCTGGTCAGTCTAGGTTGGCGAGGGGAAGATGGTGGTAGTGCCATTGTGGGGCTAAGAGCAGAAACTCTCTCAAAGAAGAATGCCACTAATATACTGGAGTATCCAAAGTTCTTCCTACGTCCTCTCTTGCAGTGAGAGAGCTACTTCCTAATAATTGGGATCATACCCGAGCACCAGTCAAATACTACACCCTGCATACACTCCACTGCAATCCTCATCTAAGTCTGAGTAGCTAGATGCAATGAAGAAGATCCAACAATTCTCACCACAGTGCATAACACTACCTGTAATGGAAATATGGTTATGTGAACAATAGGAATGTATGATCCCTTTTGTTGCGTGCCTGGTGGGCAGTAAGTGTCAACATAGTCCTGGAAAATAATAGGGTTACCACCCCTACTTGTACCCTCAAGGTTCACGGGAATACCTCTGCGGGAAAACCCTGTAATAAAGTACATGTCTTCTACTATTACCTCCAAGATCTCCCCTTGAACATCAAAGACACCAAGGTCATGATCCTAGTAATTGATCAGATGTTCCAATAAATGGATGTTGGCCCTCATGCTGAAAGTACAGAAGAACTTTAATAAACCACATTGTCGTAAAGCATGCAATGTTGGGGCATCCCATAGAGCTTCTCGATCCATGTCTTCGTGCTTTGTTTCCCTCCATTATAGCACCATCTTGTATCTTCCCATTCACCATTATTTACCATTATAACCCATTGATTTCTTTCAATTTTGGCCATGTTGCAAGCTTTGCTAGGTCGCACAGTACACACGACTGTGCTTTAAGCACATTGTGTGTTATACGCGGGTTGATTTCGAGCAAGTCACATATGAAACGCGTGTATGCAACTTTGATAGTGGCATACCCGCATGTATTGCGTGACCCTTTTAGGGCCGAAACAAAACCACAATTTTTTCACAAAAATGAATATTGGAATGGATGAAAAGAAGGAGAAGGGGGAGTAGATTAACCTACAACTGACGAAAGTCAATTTGGTTCGCTGGTTTATCCTTGGTGAACAGTTGAAGACAGGGCTAAAAACTTGCCAAAATGAGTAAATTTTCAAATGGTATGTTTTATTTTTGTTTTTGAAGTATATATAGAAAAATTTCAAATTTTTGACCTATATTCTATAGTTTAAAAATTACTTTTTATATATGAACTAATACCATGACTTTTTCCCAAGTGCAACAGGTTCGAGATCTTTAAGAAGTTGTTATCCGCTCATATAGGGTAGGATTTGGTCCTATATATGTACTTTTGCATCTATAACTTATCCATTTTTAACACTAGGATTACCTCTTTGACCACATACTATGGTGTTAAACAATTTTTTATATCATTTGCATCATTGTTCCATCGTGGACAGGGCCTCATTTTCATGGGTACTCTAGTTTAGAACATTTTACTGTCTTTTGGTACCCATGCCGCAGTTGTGGTAGGTTTGCAGGAGCCTTCTTAGAATTTTTTCATGACAAAATGAGCTTTCATTTTGCATATTTTTGCGAGCTATCCCTGTTTATAAGGCTCCCCTCCCTTATGGAGTTTCTTTAGGCCCAGGTATGACTCCTCAAAATAGACTTGACTATCAAGTAAACTTGTTCATTCAGACTCGTTAAGAATAAGTGAACGGGCATCCACATTGGTGGTAGTTTATCGCTTTTTTGGACCATGTGGAATAGTTATGAAAAAGGAGCGCTCTCTTTTCTTCAGAATTGAGAAGAGTATTCTCATGCATAGTTTTATCACTTTTTCTGGACCCAAGGGACTAAACTTACGGAAAAGGAACACCCAGTATGAGCTTAGTTTTCTCTTTTTCGTGCTCTGGACCGAAACATGAAAAATATTATGAGCATACTTTATGTCTTTGTCATGCTCACTAAAACCTAAAGAAAAAATCATCGAGTTTACTATTGTAAGCCCCATTTCTCGTAATCAAATGGATCTTTTCGAGTGATCTTGCCTTCCTTCACACTCGTTAAACTCAGTCTATTTATCGCTCTTGAAGGTGCGTTGGTCTGGTGATAGTTTACCCCTTTTTTGGACCTTGCTGACTAAGTACAAAAATGGTATACCTTAGTCCTTCGGGAGCTACGAGAGTTATTTTGTGGATTGTTTTATACTTTTCCAGCCTCAGGAGACTAAATTGTACGAAAAATCACCCCCCTGGAGTCTTCTTCGGAGTTTTCAGACTCTCAAAATATGAAAACACCAACGAGCATGTACTAGTTTGGGCTCATAAAATCCATGAATCAGTAACCTTATCAAGCATTATTCTTTCCTCTCTTCAACCTTGTCAAAAATGAAGAGAGACTCGAGTTGAATTTCCTGGACTCTTTAAAATTTAACAGGAAAGATAAGGAAGAATTACTCTCTTTGGGTTATAAACAGTGGCAGCATGTCCTCCTTGAACATAGCACTCTCTAAACTTTCTGATACTCATGTCCCAATTTACACTTTCGGCTCAACTATTACTTAGAGTTTTTACTCCTCCACTTGTCCTTTATACATGGGGAATCTGATCATGTCTCCTACATGTCAGATAAGTCTAGTTGTTCTATCTGCAACTTAAAATTTTCCTTGGGTCATCTCTGTGCCATGCTCACTGTTCAAGGATTTGTCCCTTCAACTACTTATTATCCCGATTCCCATAATTATCCTATCTAAGTAGTACTTGTGTCTACCTTCCCATATCCAGTTCCTAGTCACTCTTGTGATCTATTGGAGGACTCATTACCTTCCTCATCACAGCATGGTTTCTCATCAGCACTTCCTGAAGATGAAGACCAAGATTTTTTACGATGGTACCTTAGGATTCACTACTATTATTGGTGAACTCCTTTGCTTCAGTTGTCAGTTTCACTCATTCTATGACATCATGTTGAGTTCCTTCCATGTTTGACTTTAGCACATCTATTCACATGGTAGGGATTGTATTGGTTCCTTTGTATTTCAATGAAGACCTTAGGTTCACTTTTATAACCTAAGTTGCACAAGATTGTGTTATGATCAACTACATAGCTTCCATATTTTGAAGATTTATCATTGTATGTTTTGGCTTCAATCCACCTTTGTAATATGTGTGTTCTTGTTACCCATATTATATGATGTAATCAAATATTGTAAAGGAGATAGTGTTCCATTATATTGAACATGGCATCCTCAGATATGATTTTTATATCACTTTGATATGTATATGTTTCAGGTACCTCCTCTGCTGCCTTGGTCACTTGAGTTCTCCAATATTAAAGAGTGTAATGTATTTTAAACATCGCTTCCCTCTAACCTCACACATTAGGGGGCATCTGTTATCATGTAAAATGACACTTCTGCATACGAGGGCTGACATCCAATATGTCGAAACACAAAAGGACAAACTGGATTGAAGTAGCCAAAACACGATAGATGGGCATGACTGTTGATACATCATCACTTGACCAGCTAAGTATATTTTTTTTTGGACATTAGGGTTGAACATGCAACTATTTGCATAGCAACCAGTGTGTCACATGTGAGTATGTGTATTGTAACTCGTGTATGCATTGCACACGCGGGTTTCCTTAAAGCAAAGCACGTATTATATGCGACTAGCCTATATCCATAGTTGTGTGTACCTAAAATTGAAGTTAAAAATAGAAAACATGATTATTCGAGGACAATTGAGCCCTTAATCATAACTATCTCAACTTCCTCAACCATCTCAACCTTCGAAACCTCTCTCTTTCCTCATGTATAAATAGAGGATATGGGTTGGGGCTAATGAATGAATCTTAGAAGAGAAAAGTTATGCTGGCGGTACGCCTTCATATATCTTGGAGCAGAAGAACTCAGTTTCCTTGGTTTGCAAAGGAGCACTTGTTTCAGGCGTTGGGTTGTAATCTCACCATCCTTGTTTATCAATAAAGAAAGTTCTTCTTCCAATATTGTGCACTCTTGTATATGTTGATTTCTAAATCATCTTATAGTTTTATTATCAATATGCTATTTCATTAACCATTGATATATATATATATATATATATATATATATATATATATATTTCCAAGAAGAACTTGTTCTTTACAGGTGATTGGAGATACCCTGGAAGCTGTGGAAGTAATTGGAAGAGGAGAAGAAAAGCTAGGATCAATCGTCATAAACCAGGTTTGCTCAGTTTTCTTCCTATTCCTATTTCAATTTATACATGGTTGTTTGTCTACAAGTTTAGTCTAGTAAGTTAGTAACCCCAAAGACCCTCGGTTAGAAGGGTGGTTTATCCTGAACAACAACTTTGAAGAAGGAATGTGTTTAGGAGAAGCACTGTGATAGGGGGGGTCTATGAACTCATCATCAAAGGTTCTTACTCAAAGAATCACTACAAGAAGGATGTTAATAGTATGATCAGCGCCAAGTCCAAGTTAATTGGAGGAAGAGAAACGAAATAAGAGGATAGAAGAATTAGTGAGGAGTGAAGAGTACAACTTCTGTGAGCAATTGTACTTCTGGTTCAATAAATGAAGAACATAGTTTACTATGCAAGTTATCGAGTGTGTATACCTTCGCTTCTAATCACCAGAAGTTTGAATTTCAAATTCTCTGTGTGCATGTGTATGTTTTCACTTTGAACTCTGATATAAGTACAGAGAACAATTGAAAATTATATTTCAAGTTAGTCACAACAAACAACATAATAAGTTATCCTTTGTCATTATTATCAAAGGGGGAGAAGGTTTAGGTGTTGTCATAATTTCCAAAGAGGGAGATTGTTGGCAATATGGAGTATAGTTGTCATTGATGACAAAGTAGTTTATGAATGACAAAGGATAAGCAAAGGACATGATGGCAAAGTGAACTCTATGAAAGAAAAAGAAAATACAAAAGGTGAACTTAGTATAAGTCAAAGGAAAGACAAAGGTAGTGATGACATGGCATGAATGATGAAATGGAAGATATGATGACAAGGCATGGCATGGCATAGATGATGAGGTGGCAATAAGTAACATGGTAGGATATACCTTGTTATAATGGTTATCTATTAAAGGTCTCAGTTTGACTTAAACATCTATGAGGAGAAAGATATAGGCCTGCCAAAATAGAGTTTTACATTAGTGGAGTTAAAAATGACTAAGTAGTCTCAAGAGGATGCTCGCCATAAATTATGGGTTAGAGTAAAGGTCAGCAACACATGGGGGTCTTGTAGTATGCTGGTTTTTCTATCTAAACATGGCCTTAGTTCTCCTTGAACATGTATGGAGACAAAGTTATGGATTTTCCAAAATGGGGTTTCAGGATAAAATTTGAAGAAAGTCCCGAAAATGAATAAGTGTTCGAAGAGGATGTTGATAAGGCTTTTGGAAATGCCCACCAAATATTGTCTTGATGATGATAAGTCTATCTGAGGGCATGGGTTTTTTATTTGATGAACTGACTATCTAGCCATGTTCTTAGTTTTTCTTATGATGATCACATAAGCGACATGTCAACTTGCCAAAGCCAAGAAAAGTGTTAATTTTCATGTTGAGATTAAAAATGGCTAAGTGTTAAAACAAAGTAAAGCGAGGATCTAGAACCTTCATCAGATCGTAGATCAGCGATCGAGAGCTAAGCCAAAGAGGATTGATGATGCAGAAGAGTTGAAGTGCGGAAATATTTCTAGAACAATATGGGTTTCCATTACCCAAAAGATTGACAATCAGGAAGGATTCTCGCACAAGATCCAAGATCCGACAGCTGAGAATCAGTCCGTAAGAATATCGACGGTCGATAGTAGATCCGCAAGGAAAGTGAACATGACAGAATTTCTGCATAGAACCGATATCCAACGGGTGAGAAGTGATCCGCCAAAATAGATTGACAATTTGGAAAAGAAGTGTGGTTGCAGAACTGCAGAAAACAAAGAGTCAAAGTTTTTAAAACATTAAGTTTCTGACTTCCGCATTCCGTAGTGTGGGAACGTAAGTGCGGGTGCGGAACCGTGGAAATCAAAAGGTCGAATTTGTTGAAACATTGAGTTTCCAACTTTTGCATCCCACGATCCGGAAGGTGGATGGCTAGTAAGACTTCTGTGAGATATCGATGGTTTAGAAAGGCCAGTGTGGAAAATTTAGTGCAGGTGCAGAACCATGAAAATCAAAAGGTCGAAGTTGCGAGTTTCTGACTTCAGCATCCCGCGATCTGAAAGATAGATGGTCAGAATGACTTCCTTGAGAGATTGACGGTGCGGAAAGGACAATGCAGAAAGGCTAGTGCGGGTGTGGAACCTCGAAAATAAAAAAGGGTCAAAGTTTTGGAAACATTGAGTTTTTGACTTCCACATCCCGCGATATGGAAGATCGACGGTCACAAAGAAGCGCGTGGGAGATCAATGCTGTGGAAAAGTTTGGTGCTGAAATATTGGTTAGGAAATCATGGAATGATATTTGAAAAAGGAACAGCTGATATCCGATTTCCAATCTTAGATCAATGGTCACAAAGAATCCCATTGGAGATCGACGATGTGGAATGATTGAAGCAAAAAGCCAAGTGCGGAAAGACGTGTTGAAGAATGTCACAGTTCAGAAATCTGCTATCAGCACCCCATCTCAGATCTACGTTAAGGAAACAATCCAGGGAAAATATCAACGACTCATGATGAGTGCACAAAGACGACTGCAAAAAACAATTGCGGGAAGCTAATAAAGTGAAAAGACATTGTTGAGATCTACGTTCAGGAAAAAGTTTGGGACAAAGATCAACGACTCATGATGAGTGCAAAAAGATGACTGTGGATTAACGCGTCTGAAAGATTTAACTATAAATTGGTTAACATGAGTTTAGGGAATGTCTACAGGAAGCCCGCAGAGGAGAAGATAGCATGAGAAATCCTTCAGGGAAGAAAGAGAAACTCGCAAAGGAGGAAAAGAATCCCATGGGAATTATTTGACGAATCCCGCGAACAAAGAAGAAGGGAGCTCGCAGATTAAATTTGATGAAGAAGTTTTTAATTGATTAATTAATTAGAAATCGTTAAAATCAAATTTGATAGGGCATGATAGTGAAAGGGCATGTTTCCAGAATGAAGAGATGCGTCTGCAGAATGGGTGAAAGTATTTAAGTAGAATATTGAAGTAGAAGAAAAGTGTCTCTGTCATCCAGATCTATGCAGCCAAAGCTTAATACAGAGTCTAAAGCAGAGTAACAAGTGACAGTGTTTTTAAGAATATCTGGAAGATTAATAATATCAAATTAGGGTGGCAAGGTGGTTCTAAGGCATGCTACCTTCCTACTAGGAGGTCTTATCATCCTTCCAATAGTGGCTAGAGAATCAAGGTATTGGTGTATCATTGTCTGTAGGTGCAGGAAAAAACTAAGGTGAGGGTGCATCCTTCAATGGTGGCTGAGAAACTTGGGGATTGTGGTCTCCAATAAGTGGGTGCTTGCAAATAACTATTGTAATTGTAAAAAAAAAATTGCAGATAATATAAACGTGTTGGTGGTTTACCTTATTAGGGTTCCACAATAAAATTTGTATTTTGTGTATCTTGTTGTTTCAATGTTTTGATTAAAGTTTAATAAGTGGTTTAAAAGGGAAAAAATAAACAATACTTATTCACCCCCCTCTCAGTATTGACCATATATCAACACTATTTTCTTCAACTAGAGTTGTTGATCCATCCGATGTGACTTCAATCACATTAGAATTAGACCAACAAACCTGTAGGATTCCTTCCGAATTTTATTTTCATATAAAAGTAACGTATCATGGAAAGAACATTTTTCATACCATAGTTAATGAAGGGGCCTTGATTTGTTTCATGTCATTTAAATGTTGGAAATCATTACGATCACGCACCTTAGTTCAGTCCCATACTGTGCTAAAATAATTTGATGGACATTCCTTCTCTCCTCACATACTCATTGGAGCCTGCCCTATTGAATGGGGTGGCAAGATAGTCACAATGGATGGTGAGGTAGTAGATGCACCTATAGATTACAATTTTCTATTAGTACGTAGTTTGATACATGTGATGATGGATATAGTGTCTTTAGAGTCCCCAAGGTATTCAGTTCCCTCCTTGGGGGAAGATTGTCATGATCAACCAATTATATTACTCCATGCTTGAAATTGTTGTCTAGTTGAATGTTCCTTTCATTAATATGGATGATCTAAAAGAAGTTCAAGACATTAGGGTAGGATAATTAAAAAATGATTCCCTCATGGGAAACTTTATTATCCCACAACACGTATTTGTTGTATAATGTCACACCAATATATTCAAATGGCTTCAGTAGATTTGGATCAAAATCTTCTCTTGATGGAGGAGTATGATCCAGTTACTTGGCTCATTTTTGTTGTGAGCTCTCCCAGCTCACTAGATTTATTGGAAGGATATTTATCATTAGGAGAAACTATCCTTGAAGTCATAAAGATTTGGTTGCGCCCACCTAACACTACAACAAATTTGAATTTTAGGGGCGGTTGTCTTCCGCCTCCAAAAGTCACTTTTGGGGCGGTCTTTACAAAACCGCCCCCAAAGTGACTTTTGGAGGCGGTTCTAAACCCCCCCCCCCGAAAGTGACTTTTGGAGGCAGTTCTACCGCGCCCCCCCCAAAAAAAAAAAAATTTACTTTTGGGGGCGGTTCTAAACCCCCTCATAGACACCTATGGGGGTGGTTCCAAAACCCCCAAAATTCCTTATTAAAAAGTTTTAGGGGTGGTTACAAACCCCCCTTGTAGGTACCTAGGGGGGCAGTTACAAACCCCCCTCATAGGTAACTACGGGGGCAGTTTTAAACCCCGCTTGTAGGTAACTATGGGAGTGATTCAACCCCCCCCCTAAGAGTATTTATTACAAAAATTTGGGGGCGGTTATAAACACCCCTCATAGGTACCTACAGAGGCAGTTCGAACCCCCCCTAAAACTCTTTACAAACCTTTGGAGGCGGTTATAAACCCCCCTCGTAGGTACCTACGGGGACAGTTCAAAACCCCCCTTATAAGTATTTATTACAAAACTTTGGGGGCAGTTATAAACCCCCCTCGTAGGTACCTACAAAGGTGGTTCAAAAACCCCCATAAAACTTTTTACATACCTTTGGGGGTGGTTATAAACCCCCCTCATAGGTACCTACGAATGAGGTTTGAAACCCCCCCCCCCCTAAAACTCTTTACAAACCTTTGGCGGTGGTTATAAACCCCCCTAGTAGGTACCTACGGAGGAGTTTATAAATCCCCCCAAAACTATTTACAAACCTTTGGGGGGCGGTTATGAACCCCCCTCGTATAAACTTATAAGGGGGGTTTTGAACCCTCCTTGTTGTAACATACAAGGGAAGTTTTGAACCACCCTCGTAGTGGCATATGAAGTCAGTTTAGAACTCCTCGCATAGCCATAATAAATCATAATAAAATATATTTTCTTTAAAATATCAATATTACAATATCATTAGGGAATGAAGGAATCGAACCTTCAACCTCCTGCTTGTAAAGAAGGCGCTCTTCTATTGAGACAGAACCCTTTAAGAATTGGGGAAAGGGGCAATATTAACACCAATATTGCATCATGTGTAATTCTAATAAAAGATTAATAATCCCAACATTGTTTCTGACTCGAGAGACCTAAGAAATTAGTATGATTAGCTCTGACCTTATTTATATATATGCTAACCACTTCAAATCGTATGGCTCTGACCTTCTTTAGATATATGCTAACCACTTCAAATCCTATGATGTAATCAAGATAATGTAGATGTGTGCTAGAAAATTCACATTTAGACTCTTAAATATATAATTATGCATCCAATTGACCTCAAGTTGGAATTTAAAAATAATAATATTATGCCACCCAGGAAGACACTCAATTTGCTTGATTATGATCATGCCACTTTACAACACAATGTAAGAACAAATAAATGTGTTTTGGAGCTCTGTAGATTTGAATCTTATGTTGTTTTATGACAAAAAGTTGTATAGAATTTTACCTTTTGTGTAGCGAGCTTAAGCTGGGAAGAATTGGCTCCCATCTTCTCCTTGTGTCTTAGGAGGCCCACACCAGCTGCTCACAAATTCTCAATCTTAGGAGTTAGTTTGCATACAATTATGCTCATAGCAATCTGGATCTATCTGCTTACAATGTTTAAGGCTCATTTGATTTGATAATTATCTTTCTAGTCTATTTTTTCCAAAATGGAAATTTAGAATATGAAATTAAACAACAAAACAAATTGGAGGGGAGGGAACATGTTTTTCCCTTTCAATCCTTTGGTTAATTGGACCAAAAACTAGAAGATGGCATTCATCTTTTGCCACAATCTCAGATATCTATGTTATAGAAGTTTTGATATGATTTTTTCTAGAAAACCGATAGGGTTTATTGATCAAATTACATTTGGAACATATTTAAATACATCATATAAGAATAGTATTGGGTTGAATGGGCTCATACTTCAAATATGTATCTTAGTCTTTTATTGCTCTTTAAGGCCTTTGGCTTGTTAGGCTCTTTAAGGCCTTTGGTTTGTTAGGCCAAAACATAAAGATAGCACAAGTCTGTTTCAACAATCGTCAAGACCAATAGGTATTTGTTAGAGAGAAGTTGAGTTTCAAAGTCACGTCTGGCACACTCCAAAATACCATTAGTCTGGAATGCACATATAATTCCAAAATATATTTTTGTACAACTAGTGTTGTTTGATTTGATGATAAGATTGTTGCTCTATTTTTTTCAACAATAGTAAGTTCTTTTTGGAGGCTTTCACAAGCCTCTAGTTTATTAAGCTAAAAAATATCAAATATGACATTAGTCAGTTTCCACAATCTTAGAGATATGTGGTCTAGAATTTATGTTATGAATTCTGCTAATAAACAGTTTTGGGTTTCATAAAAATTATTTATGAAGTCATATACAGCCTATGACAACAAAAACCTGAGCAGGAGACCGATTTCCTTTTTCCATTCCACTTCGTGTTTTCATGTCTTGACACTGTATTGATATAGATCCTTCTTAAACCCGTATCTATTAAGCATGAAGAAAAAATATTAAAAAGAAAAACTTGAGATGCCAACCTTGATGTTTCCCTCAAAGACTATTTCACCTCATTGAGGTTCACACTTTCCATATTGGCAATTACTTTTAGGGGGATTTTATTGCCCTTACAAAGCTTCAGTTTATTCAGCCAAAACATAAATAATGGAATTTATCCATTTCCACAATATTAGAGACCTTAAAATTCATGTTATTAATATTAGCAAACAGGTTTAAAATTCCATAAGATTTATTGATTAAGTCACATCCATCCTATGTTACCATAAACCTCGCCCAGAAAACCGTTTCTTGTTCTGTTCACAATCCCATTCCCAATCCTATTCCTTTTATAAATGAACTCATAATTGCAACATATATTTTCATTTCTCTAGTAGAGAAGTGGAGAAAACATTGAAGTTCAAAGATCAAATCTACAACATCCAGAAGCAAGCACAGGAAATGTTGCAACGAGCTAATGAAAAAGCTAAGGCCCGACACGACAAGCATCATATTCCTCATTCATTAGAAATTGTGTATCATGTATTGTTACTTATAAAAGAGTGATTCAATGACCCATACAAAAACCTAAAACCTTTGCTATATGGTCCATACAATATCCTTAAACAAATTGGCGAAAACACTTTTCAGCTCGGCATTCCTTCATGCCTTGGTCTACATCTAATATTCAATGTAGATCTACTTCGACCATACCATGCACCATTGTTGGAACAAAACAACTTGTATATAATATAACCCGAAGACATCCATCCAGATGTTCAGGAACCTCTTCTTTGTGACACCATTATGGGATGATGCATACACCATATAAGGACGAACTCCATTCCCTTGTTTCAAGTGGCTAAAGCTGGATAGCTCCTCACGCAAGGAAAATGGCACTCTGGTACTAAAGTATCCAACAAGTTTCCTCACCTGAATGGATACACAATGGAGACCATTGTTTGTTAAGGAAGGCGGAATGATCAACTAGTAATTGGCATGTTGTTGAACCTCTACAAAGTATAGCACTTCGACTATTCAGACTACTTCGGCAGGTTCATCATCAGCTTCAATAATTTCGAACCTTGACACAACTAACCTTGACAACCTCTATAGGTTTCGCGCTCGACATACAACATCTTGACATGCCTTTTCAACACCGACTACTGTCGAACATCGACAAATTCTCTCTCTGTCTTCCAGTCATCTGCAACGGTTGAAATTCTGAACCGTTATAACTTCTTCATGACTAAACATAATGGGTATTCACCCAAGCATCTCAGCATTCTATATAAACATGTACATTATTGTAAAAATCAATCAATCATTCACAGAGAAGAAGTAATATAGAAATTTGTTCGAATTCTTGCATATTGTTTGTGCGCATCATTTCTGTCGATATAGTGTGTTACCTACTTTACTTGTTCTTTTCTTATGCTTCTGCCATAACCATGCTTGACTCATTCAGTCGACTGTTGTCCCCAGCGTGCACCTAGGCACGATATGGATCAATTCCCATCTCAACAACCCATAGGAAGAATCCATTTTAGTTATCCATTCTAATCATAAGGAATGCAACAATTATGAGTTGTGCATATCTCTCCAAGTTCGTGCTTCTGGTGTCGTATGGAAAGCATGAAGATGCTTTCCCATGATAGCATGAAGACTCTCTTCTTCTACATGAAAATTTTTGTACGTTGGTGAATACATGTGCTTGAGCACCACTACCTGTAGACTATTTCTGCATGGAGCAACATTTGCAGACTAGAACTAATTTGTGCTACTGAGTTGGAGAATCCTCTCTTCATAAACACCACTGTGGAGCTGAGATCCCATGCTACTACATTGGAGACTCCTCTCTTTGTAAATATTCTCTAGCTAAGATTGTTGCAATTATTTTAGTGTCAAGAATGGAAGATGGAGCAGTGTAGATGCACTCAAAGAAACAAAAGCATATTCACAGGGTATCTCTCCACAATTCCATGTGGAGGTCAAAAGTTAGCTCCTCCATCTATTAGACTTCTACATTCAAGTAGTTCGTGAAGTGTACAGTTTGTGGAGTGTTGTGAACCCCTTTATTTTGGGTGAATTCCTTCTATTAGAACTTCCATTAATGATGTGGCTTCTCCTCATGTGCCTCCATGTTGAAGAGCTGCATTGGGGTGAGTAAAATCATGGGTAATCTCCCTCCTACTCTCAAGTGCATCCCTGCCTAAAATCATGACCATTGGATGTCATCCTCATGCTCCAGCTGAAGGTTGAGGTCATGGGAATCAAGGTGAAGTGTTTCTTGGCCATACAATCGAGTTTCCAGATGTGGATGCAAGGTGGTACGTCTCTTTTTACGGCTCAAATAACTGGAGGTCCAATACTCATCTCTTGGGTACATCATGGAGCAAGCAAATACTGTTGTGGAGCTTTGTTGAACTACGAACAAGACTTTTGAACTACAGACTACTGATGTTTTGAGAATAATGGAGATTCTTGACCTTTAAAATTTTTATCAATGATATGATGAGGACCTGTAACAATTAACAATTTAATCATACACGATAATTCGTCCACAACACAAGAGTACCCTGGGGAAAATACTCATAAAAGAGAGGATGAAAAACCCCAACAATTCTTCAAAGTATAATAGATAGATTGCAGAGAATGACTTTTACAACATAAGCAAATTGTCCGATAAGAGAGAATACAGATCGGTAGAGAAGAGAGATCCATTGTTAACCCTGTTATAAACTTTCCATATGCCTAGCATTGTAATAACCAATCATAATGACTGCCATGCAAACCCTAGTGAATGGTTGCATGAGAATTATCCACACATGCATTACAATTTCGAATTGCCTTTTTTTCGAATAATCAATTCATGCATTGAATCTTCATCATGCAAAACTAATGCGTCATACCTTCAATCATGGATATTAACTGATAGTTAATTGACATTGGAGTGAACTCAATCTCTAACTAAATATTGATCACATAGTTAACAAGATAACGTAAGTGTCATAGTGCAATAACTCAAGTGTCGCATGCAACACACTTTCTTAATTAAAGTGTTGTCCTTTGATTAACTTAATTGTCTAATTTTGTTAGTCTAACTAAAGTGTAAACACTTTAGGTAACTATTCCATCTTTCTTTAATCATATAGTTAACCATTATTAACTAAATATTATTTATTCATGAACACTTAGCTCTTCTTTACATAAGTGAATGTTGATCATTAATAGTTCAACTAATGCTTTAACTAAAAAACTGATTGAGGTATTCATATTTAACTGAAGCTTTATAACTTGAGCTCACTTTGAATTCCCTTGATTAACTTAAGTGTCTTATGTTAGTCTAACTAAAGTGGACTTTAATTAACCATTCCATCTTTCTTTAATCACATAATTAACAATTATTAACTTAATCTTGTTGATTGATGAACATTGGGCTTTTCTTTACTTAACTGAATGTTGATATTTAATAGTTCAACTGATGCTTTAACTAAAGCATTGATTGAGGTATTCATATTTAACTTAATCTTTATATCTTGAGTTCACTTTGAATTCCATTTCTCTCAAAATATATTTATTACTTATATATTTATCTTATTGCATGGTCTATGTTTAATCATCTATCATATTATACTAAGAAGAATTGTCACACATACTTATGATCATATATATTACCTCAGACCATATAGTCATATGCTAAAGTAATTCACTCTAGATGTGATCAGTCTTTAGAGGATACTTAATAGATTTATCCATCTCGAATAACCATGGTTAGTAATACATCACATAGTATAACCACTTTACCAAGTATGCCACCTCAATAAATGAGGGTATTGGTAGGACTTGATATTACTCATATGTCCACTGCCTTGATATTACTCACAAGACCCAGTGTGATATTACTCACAAGCTTGCCTCCATAACTGAAGTTCCATTTCATATGGTACTTTCTATGAGAATACTTGACCTGATATTACTCACAAGTTCGACTTGATATTACACACAAGTCTATAGTCTTGATATTACTCACAAGACTTCAGTACTAGCATCCCACCTCAATACATGAGGATATTTGTAGGACTCGATATTACTCACAAGTCTAAACTTGATATTACTTAAAAGTATCGAGAATGACTCTTGATGTTGTAATCTCAACAGAGGTGCCCCTTGACATGCCTGGTGGGACAGACTCCAAGAGTTGCAACCATGATCATGTAGACTTGAGTGTTGAGAGATGCATTTTTACTGCAAGTGTGAATCTGTGAAAATTCATGTAAATCTAAACATAAAGCTGAAACATGGATCTCTCTTTCATGTGAAGAGACCACCGTGGAAGACGCATCATCAAGACCATGAAGGTTTTTTTTTGTTGTGTTTGTGTTTGAGCCGTGTGAAACTTGTGGGGTTGGTCACTCGAACCCTAATTTTGCATTGGGTGGAAATAAGAACTATTGTGGACTGTTGCTACGAAGTACGTGTATCCACTATTAAGTGTGAATATTTATCACTCCAAGTGCAAGTGCATAGGTTCTCTGCATACTCTTTGAGTGAAGGATGAAAACAAGTTGAAGACTGCATATTCTTCTTCTCTTTATTGTGCATGGAGGAAGTGAACACAAATTATGGTGAAAGATTGTTTCTTGGTATGAGTGAGATTTCTTGTTGCGTTGAAGAGTTGAAATAATGTTGATGACTCTCTCTTGTTGTACCACAACTTGAGAAGACTCGTGCTGCAAATGTAGCCCTAGCATATCTGAAACTGAAGGTGGAATTAACTTATGAATTCTCTTCTGATATTTCTGACTCTGGAGTGGAAAGTAAGAATACGAAGAAAAATGTAGTGAAGCCATATTATTCTACAAACAGTAAAGTGAAGCGTTAGGTCATGGATTCCAGTGTTGGAAATATTAATTACTCCCAGATCCGTATCTGATCTCAGTCGACTCTGTCAGAGTCCGTATTAGCTCATATCTTGTTGGTCAGTCTAAAAAGAGGGAAGAGTCCACGATTCGAAAATCTAAACCAGTCGAATTAATTTCTGAAGCAAAGTTTGTATGTAGATAATTAGAGAGAATTTTAGGTCAAAATGGGTCTCCTAAGAGACATACTACAAAAATATAAGATATATTAAAATATAATGAGTTAGGGGTTTTATGTGGTAGGTATATATGACAACTCACCTCCTACACTAATTTTTATGCACAATATAAATAACCATGGTTGAGTTACTTTCTAAATTAACTATAAATAAAATTAATAAAATAACTCTACAATGATGTGACTAAGATTTATTGTAAATTCCCAAAAAAAATTGTCCTTTAGCATTTATTTATCTTGAACTTGTAAATGAAATTTAACAAAAAAAATATTTTTAGAAGTTATTTTTGTAAGTTATGTTGACTTTTTATATTTAGTACATTCCTTATCAATTTAATTTTAATGTGATTTAATTGAGATTCATTTACATGTAAAATTTTAACAATATTATTATAATATTTATTGCATTATTAAAATAAATTAATATCAAAATCATAAAATTTTTTGATACATTCATTTTATTGTAAATGAATGTTATAGGTAAATCTCTTACCGAAAATAATATAAGACTTAATTTAGTATTAAAAATTCAGTAATATATATATATATATTATCTTTAGAACATTATTATTTTGTAAAACATTTTTATTTTATTGTAAATGAATGTTATAGTAAAGTCTCTCATAGAAAATCATATAAGACTTTATTTATTTTTAAAAATTGAGTAGTGAAAATATATAAAATAAAATATAAAAAAAAATTAACCATTAATATTATCTTTAGAACATTATTATTTTGTGAACAATTTGTGTGTGTGTGTATATATATATATATAGTTATAGTTGTTTACTTTGCAAAAGATATATGCCATGGAAATGTTAAATTTAAAATATTTATACAAAATATTTCAATACATTGTCTCATTTTTACATTTTAGTGTAAGCCCACAAAATGGTGTTAAAATATGTAAATTGATGCTTCCTTCCCTTACAAAATATTTTAAGGGTATTCCTATAAAAAGGGTTGTAATCCTCTTGTTGATACCCTAATCAATATTATAGATGATTTTGAGAATGGATCCCTAAAGAGTGAGGATTCCATGGAAAGGGGGGTATATTTTTCTATTGGTCCCCATCTTCAAGAGGGATTATTATTACAATATTAAATCTAAAAAATCTATGGATTTTGAACCGTTGGGAGGGATAGCTCTAGATTCTATGGGGAGTCAGGAAATTTGGCGGTAGGAATGAAGTCAACTTTCAAACATTCTCAAGAAAAAGCTATTAAAGACAACTAATAGGGAAGTCAAAAATTGATCGCATGGTTGCTTAGAGTGGGACAAGCCATCTAGTGGCTACCCCATGAAAATGCTATCAATTAATGTCAGGGACCTTAGGGAGATTTATTGGCCTTGTATCTACTATTGAAATTCACTTTTTCAAGAGAAGTACAAGCCTTACAAGTTTTCGACGACTATGGATTAGTTATAATTGCATTACTAGGTCTCTAAGGGTCTTATCACTCAACTAAATCCTATGGTATAGCAACTACAACAACTTTCATGTTTATTCTCATGCATTCATTATTAACACATTTATAAAGAAGTCAATCAAACTGTAGATAATGTTTCCAAGGAGGGACTCCGTATTCAATAGGGCCACTTAGTTGTTCAAGAATATGTTACCGGTTTCTTGAGAAGCCGAAGTTTGAGTTCTTTACATGATCTATAAGAATATGGTTTTGATATTCTCACTAAGCTAAGTCTTTTCGAAAATATTTGTCAAATTGTTATTGTATTTTTGTTTAATGATCGACATTTAGTCACTTAAGGACTTTAGTGGGATGTCATCATAAAACATTATGATCCATGTATTAAATCATCATCAATTAATGTCAAGGACCTTAGGGAGAGTTCTTGGCCTTGTATCTACTATTGAAATTCACTTTTTTAAGAGTAGCTAGAATCACAAACTGTGCAGAGATCGATTTATGCATTGTTATAGAGAGGTGTCATTGGGCACACGATATGGAGAAACAATGGGTATTAATAAAATTATAAATAAAAAAAATTGTTGGCTCAAGAATAGTCTTCAATTTGATGGGTGGCATGATCGTGATGTAATCTCCCTCTATCCTTCCAAACATTTGTGGTTTCCCACAACATTTGTCCTCAACGCCACCAAAATACATATAAAATTTACTTGTCTTTACATCCTCTTCCCTTTAAATCCTCGTCTCATAGTCATAACTAAGGATTATTATGCATGCACATCCTCACCTTATAATACGAATTGGGTCAAGGAGCAAAGACAACCATAAAATATTAAATATGTCAAGACACAAAGAGTAAGAGACAACTATAAGTAAGTCTTATATTAAATTTACCATATCTTTATTATCATGTCTTATGGTTAGACAATAAAAATGGTAGTGGCATGCATCAACATGGAAAACGTTTTCGACATAGAGGTATACACATTAATTGTTTTCATTAAATAACTTAAATTCCTACCCGTGACTGTCGACTCACTGAATCAGGGACCGGTACAAAACACAACAAATTTTAGAGCCTCAACCCCTTAATTACTCACACCTAGGACTTTCTCAAATCTAGCCATTAATAAAGTCCTTTTGATATTTTGGTTGAATTGAAAAGGCAGATTGTTAAGACTCAGACATGCACTGAGTTGCAAGGATTCGATTGACTTAGGCTTGATTCGATTGCCCCTCCATCCCATACATGTATGCTTTCACGACAAGTGTTGAACAAAAAAAATTGATGTCCTACCCCGGTTATGTTGGCTTTGCTAACTTGTTTTGTATGTAGGAATTTTTTTTTAAATGTTTTCCAAGTTGTATATTATTTTTTCTTAGATGCCCAATCCTTATCATTCTTACATCTCTCAATCTTGGATTGCACGTGGATGCCCCAATAAGGTTATGGCATAGTCCAAGTAGTTTTTTGATATAATGAAGTGTGCTTTGACTAAGAAAAAAAATACAATATAATAGTTGTTATGTTATTGAACTATAAAATTAATGATACACATGGCAAATTAATGTGTTCAAAATAAGTTTTATTGAAAATATATCATTTTTTCATGTAAATATTAAAGATTGCTTAATTGTTAAAAATTATAAAAAATTATAAAAACAATTTTTTTTGCATTTTTTTAAAAAAAGTTTTGTTAATTTGACTCTAAAACTAAATGCCTTCCAATTAAAATTAAAACCAAACAAATTTGATCTTTGTTTCTGCCAATTCTATTACAATTCTCTTATAATATTTGTATTTAAAATTGTATGTATGTCAATATTTTTTGTGTGTTTTATACATTTTTTATTATTCTTATGTGAATCATCGATGGGGCTTTTATAGTTCGCATGTTGTATCATTTAGTTACTTAATACATTCATTCTTTAATGCATGCGTTGGTAAGTTTACATGGACACCAATCGCTCTGTGCATCAACTATCAGCATCTAAGCAGCTAGGTATAGGTACAAACTATGAGCCAGCTAGGTACAAACTATGAGTTGGTGAATTCTGAATAAATGCTGCAATAAGCAACTAGCCCACCTTCTTTGTCATTTTTCTGGGAATAACTAAGACAGGAGTTAATGTGAGATCGTTGGATAGCCTTTAGCTGGGGGAAATCTGTGTCAGTCATTTATTGAGTTCCTCGGTGCGTGTCCCGGCGTATAACAGTAAATATATTTGCCAGCTTTGCCAGCTCAAAGTTTCCTGGGCAAATCGACATACATTTTTCATCTATTAAATCAACCGGATCCTGTTGTATCTAATGTTGTTGTACACACTGCTGATGTCCCTGCTACTCCTGATCTTACTGCTAGCCCACCTCATCACAGCCAGGTTTCCTTTGATCCCATACGGTTTCTTATATATATACAAAATTGCCAACTATAATACGCCAGCTTTGACTCGTATAACATACCACGGTGCTCTATCATTACATTCTCTGCCCCCTCCGGCTTTACTATTCATTTTCGCTATAGTTTGGGGGTTATTTACAACATGCATTTGATCTACATTCTAGTGATGTGTTCACATGAGGAGACTCAAAAAGAAAACACTCAAAGTACAGGAAGAGATAGCAAATTGAATAGGTCTCGAATTTTCATTACTTAGGGATTATCAGTTTTTTATCATTTATTGAGTTTTTGGGCATGTTTCGTCAAATAACAGTAACTATCTTTGCCAGATCAGAAGTTTCTTGGGCGTGAATGTATGATATTCCCCTCATTCAGTCAATTACCAGTTATATATTTGCCAGAGAAGTTTCTGGGGCTGGTGAATTCGGAATAAATGTTGGAATAAGCAACTAGCCCACCTTCTCTGTCCTTTTTTTGGGAATATCCTATCTTATGAAGCTAACTAGATCGAAGGGACAGTTTGCTCTTCTTTCGAAAGCGACTGGCGGGAAGGGAAATCCAGAAAAATCCAAATGGGTTTGTTGTAAAAATGGGCAGTAGGATGTTCTTAATTTCAATACAATTAGTACGAAGTCTAAAACTCTCAAAAAAATGCATAGAGAGAGCATGTTGTATGAGCGACAGAGAAGGGGAAGAGAATTTTCAAGCAGGGGCTCGAGAAAGTGTAAAAGTCTTTGTTATCAGTGGCTGAGGTACTTTTCTTTCAATTTTAGCTAAATAAGTTCCTGAATAATCTTAACAGATTGGTTTAAGGTAATGAAGATATGAGCTACAACTACTCTTCACACACTGAATTCCTACTGAGTAATAGAAACATACATCACAGAAAACATATACAGTGACAACATCGACCATAGGTTTGGGCCAAATAATTCAACGACCAATCTATCTGTAAAACCCTGTCATAATATACCCCTCAATATTGTAAGAGTGATGTCCACTGTGATTTGAAACAAAAGGAATGGATTCATCTGATTTTTTCAATTACTAATTGAAAACCTTCCATCAATGGTTGCATAAAAGAGCCACAATAGTTGAGAGGGTGCATTGGTTAATGGTACCAGCAATGCGTCACTCTTGAACATTAAAATATCTGAGGATGATAGGCAAGGAAAGTGAGATACCTTCAGTCAAAAATAATATAGAATGAGGCCAAATTGTGGGTCAAAGAGTGAGCATGGGAGAGTTGTATTAAAGACAAAAGAAAGCTCTCAAAACCAACAGAATGAGGTACTTGATACCCCAACTGCCCATTATTGACAGAATAGAAGCTTCCAAGAGATACCCCAACAACGTTGTAGATGTCACTTTGGTAGCTGAAGTATAAGGTACTTGATGCCAGCCTATTATTGACAGAATAGAAGCTTCCAAGAGATACCCCAACAACGTTGTAGATGTCACTTTGGTAGCTGAAGTATAAGGTACTTGATGCCAGCTATTATTTGTAAGCACGTTCATACATCCTTGCATCATCACTTACATCTTCCAAAATTGTTTCTTCAGGTGTGTACGCCATCCTTGGAGATAAAAATACCCAAGGATTCCATTGTATTCTGTGCCTACTATCACTCCTATTACTCTAAAAGACCACCAATATGCTCATGATAATGCTTTCATATAAAGCTATAAAAATAGATTGACTACAAACATGCTGTATACTTATTCTTCAATCTGCATGGAGATACAACGGTTAACCTCTTTACACTATAGCGATCCCTCCACTTCTCTTTGTCTCTAATGATCAAAAGAATCTCTCCACCATAATGCACTTTTCATACTGATGTAAAAGAGCCCATAGATCAGATCTCAAGTTTGTGTTTCAGCGGGCTTAAGAGACATGAGATCAGATCAGCAATACAAAACAAAACTTAATGACTGCTTTTTCAATAGGCTTAAAACTGCTACGGGTAAGAGTATGGAAAGTTAGCAGTGTCATGGAAGCATTCAAAAAAATAACTGAAGCAAGGCATTGAACACTCCTTCCATGTCACTCTTATGCAAATGCACCATGATATGACCCTTAGACAAGCTGGGCGCTCTTCTTCTTCAATGCCTTTACCTTTTAGATATGCCAAAACAACTACTCAAAAGCCCATTGTATTGCTGATATGACTGCACCCTCCTCCTCAATGTAGTACGGATATATAGATCCCCTTATAACTAATCACACGTGCCAAATCAAAACTTACCTTGATCAAAACTTACCTTGTGGTGCTCCAATAATAGATGCTAGCTAAGTCAATCATATGCCAAAATAGGAAGTAGGTTAAGTTAATGATGCCACAAGAAACCTCCATGTAGCACTTGTGAGTCTTCCAAGAAGGATAAAAGCCAATATCCTAAAATAGCGAGTAGTCTCCTCAAGCTGGGATATGTTGTAGCGCATCATCATTTGCCAAAGTGGTTGTTCCATCTGCTGCAATATGTATAACTGGCCTTTCAAAGAGAGTTTCAGCATGTTCATCGACAATGTTCACCCTTTCTTTTGTTCTCATCATTGCACATCTTTGTCAATTTGATTATGGTAGCAACATAAACTTGTCCAAGGGTTAGTCTATGAATCTTAGTTATCATGAGACTGTCACCCATATTCAATTTGCCTCTTTGGCCTAGAATCCTGGATATATGTTCTCTGATCATATAAAGCATTTCTGGTAATATATGGATTCCAATTCCTCGTCTTTTGACAGCCAAGTATCTACCTATCCATTTTGCATACATGACACAAGTCTGGGCACCATTGGTACGTTTAGCTCCACAAATGTATGAAAAATTAGCATGTAGATAACCTCTTCAGCTGCTGTCTGACATTCATTTGATTTTCATTCAGCTATCATCCACTATATCGTCATTCAATAAGAGCAATCAATACAAGTATCACCTACAATTTAATCCATTTAACCAGAACTAGATCGAGTTGTTTAACCGGTGAAATAATCCATCTAAGAACCTCATGTTCCAAGACCATATAAAAATACCGTGCCAAACCACCGAGTCTAAAAAGCACCTCGCCCAGTGTAATCCCTCCCATTTCCAGATACAGAGCAAGCACCAGCATATCGGTCATAAACTCTTTCTTTTCGGTAGCCATAGCTCATTTAAGATTCAACGGACTATATTGCAATAGATCGTGCCTTTGCCGGGAAATAAGAGCAACGCCGGACCCTCCATTGAAGTTGAAGATGAAGATAAATTTGGCTTAGCTTTTGTATATTATAGCTTTTCCTATATTTATCCTATGATAATTTTAATTTTTTACTGTTTGTAATTGCAGATCCAGTTTTGGGGCAAATGGACAATTTAAAAGTGACTTCAGATAAAAGAGAGAAATACACTATTTACATTGAAGTGGATCAAAATATGGCACCATTACACAAGAGAAATAGCCATAAAATAAGGGGTGTGGATGAGAACCAAAAAATAATAGAGGGAGCAAAAAATGTCGACCTATGGAGAAAGGGAGAGTTATTCCCAATAGATCCTACCACAAATTCTTGCCCAGACTTTAAAAGTGTAACAGGTCTAGTGAAGTTCTTGTGCACTGGAAAGAATGGATTGATATTGTGAAAATTTAAGGGGGACTTATAAATATCTTAAGGAAATAGTGGAGATTCTAATCAAAACAATCTATGATTTGGAGTACAGAAACTACAAGTTGGTTGAAAGCATTAATCAAATTCAGAACATGAATTTGGTTGCAAATGATGAGATTACAAGTTTACAACAAACCGTCTTGTTGCAAAATCAAAATATTATGAGCATCCTTGAAGAAAATAACACACTGGACAAAAATGTTAACAATTTAAAACTTGAGATTGTTGCTTTAACAAAGAGTTTGAAAGCAATCAAGAAAACACCATTTGGAGAAAGAATAGAATTAAGAAAATTACTAGCATTTCTTATTTGATGTCCACGGGGGTGCAATGAAAAGGAGAGTATATGCAATAAAGTCGCTCATGAGGACAAACAAGACAAAAGAAATTGAAGAGGGGGAAAACTTGTCTTATATATTAAAGTCCATGTTCAAGAAAGATGAGATAATGTCTATGATTGGACAACCTCATTTTAGTTCCCTTAGAAAAACTCTTGTTGATCAAGTGATAAATCAAATAGCGGAGTCCATGAATGTAGAGAAAGTCCAAAGTGTTTGTGATGATACTGGGATTAGTAGGCGAGGTTATGAAACACTCTTTAAATGCTTACAAAAAGGAATGATGCATGTAGGAATCACTAAAGTTGTCATTCCTCGTCCTTATCATATAGAAAGTGCTTGCGCAAGAAGCAACATGAATATTGTTGACCTCGTGGGTGACATGTATCATATAGAAGCAAAGAAGGAGATAAAACAAAATGGTAGGAAAAGAAAAATACTCAAAATTAAATCCTTATATTAAATTCAAAAAACAACATATGGTTAGATCTAGAGAAGATCTTGCAAGCTATGGTAAAAATTTATGATATTTCCCCTTCATGTAATAGTGATAGAATGCAACTATTTATTATAGGGTAGAGTGGAATCGAACCACCAATCTTCTGCATTATATAATGCAGATGCTCTACCTTTGAGCTTCTGCATTATATAATGCAAATGCTCTACCTTTGAGCTAGCACCATGCAACTTCTTATACAAGAAGAATATTTGTATTTTTTAGAGTTTTTTTTAAGCAATGAGCTATTACACAAACATATATATCACACTAACATATATACCTCCCTGTAACATATATAACTCCCTGTTTACAAAATGAGTTATTATAAGCTGAAATACAAGACCAATCTTTCCTCTATTGTTCTCCATGTGAAAACAGCTAACATATATATCTTTGGGTTTACATGATGAGTTTCTATGGGGTGTCGCATGGTTGCACAAAGCAACAAAGAACATAACATTTATTAACTAAATTCTAAAAAATAGCATGGCTTTTTGGGCTAAAAAATCCAACTTCGAATTTGGGTGGGACAATAAGCAGAAAGGAGTAAATGTTTTCTTAGCCAAGGTAATTAAATACATTAAGTTTTCTTCTAAGTATCTCCCTGTGTTTGTATGCAAACTCAAACAACCGTTGCACATATTATTAGAAGGAAAGTTACTAAAAGGGGTAGCAAAAACCAGATAAGCATAAAACCATAAAACAATAAGTAAATACCCTAAACATTGAACAATAAATACACACAGGATTAAACAATAAACACCCTCTTACCCTGCAATTTTGCGTATCCACTCGGAATACTGGACGTCTGATGTTCTAAACACAAAGGATGCAACAACCAATGCTGCAGCAGTTTCAATAACAATTTTTGTACCAGGATTCTCTTTCGTAATCTTGTAAATTGTTTTGGGCATGTCCATGTCTTCTGGTCTTTCCCAACAATTGTGATATGCAATAGGTTCTTTGACCTACGATATACAATATCATTAACAAAAACCAGATATTTTAGAAATTTTACAGTAGATCCAACTTCCAAGAAGATTAAAAAGTCTTTGTTAGAGTACTAAAGCAATTCAAAAAAACAAAATATACCAACATACACCAAATTTCCATAAACAGTGTTGTGCAGATATGGTAAAGATGAAAAACCTACATGTATAAAGTATAAGTTGTTTCTTTGAGGAAATAATATGTGGCCCAACTAATTGAGATCTCAGCATTTTTCAACTCATCTCCCATGAACCTTCCAAATCCTATGACGCTCCATGCTAACATTGTGGTTGTAAAAGCCATAGGGAAACCGAATTTCACATTGTGTCCTGCATCATAGTAACCTCTTACCGAGTCCACCTGCATCTAGCATACATATTTTTACACTTCACAATCAAGTTGCTTGCACTTTAGTGCCTTGGCTTTTCAATCTTGGGCTCATCCTCGGGAATGAATAAAACATTCTTGATGATGAAGTTGAGTGTGGTTCAAAATGTCAATTTGGAAAATATAAATTCAAACAATTCTTTACTGTGAATGTTGGAAATGTCAAACCAACATACCACTAGGTTAGGTGGGAGAGATTTGAAATGAAAAATAGGTTAAAATTAAAGAAGAAAATATATATCCATGAACTTCTACTGATCTATGGTAGTCTGCAAATTAGAATATGGGCAATAATAAATGCAAATAAGGCAACCTTACATTTGCAGCTAAGCCATCTGCTAAAGCCGAGTCTTTTCTCCGGTTCATATGTTGATTTGCAAGCAGTTTTCCACATCTCTGGCCTTCAAAGAACAAAATAATTTTGGACAAAGCATCTATATAGTCACGAAAGGAGTCAGTCGCCTTTGCTCCTTGTAAGAGCAAGGATGAAACCAACATTGCTAACAAACATTGTGATAGCCCAGTGGTACCCATAACTGTACCTTCATTCGCTCTGAATATATGCTGCATTCACGGATAGTGAAACACATAGAGAGTGATTAATATGATATATTTATATTCTGAGAGTTCATGTATATATACTAATCATATTTGGTTATTGGATTTCACGGAAGGTCCCTTGATCAAATTTGAAAATCTTAAAATCGGCCACATATACATTGTACATTAAAAGAAAACATGGCACATTAAAACTACATGGGTATGTGGATGGTCAGTGTACATCCTCATGAAAAAAAAATTACTTGACATGTAGTGGTTTGAAGGATGAAAAACCCTTTACTCATAGATAGCTACATCTAGCTTTCTTTAAGTTCATGCATCAAACTTGTAGAGGGAATAAATATTGATGATGTATGAGAATACTTATTTGTTAAATACTAACACTAAATAGTGGTACTGAGACACCTGAGAAATGTATTTTCAGTTTTATAAATGAATAAAAAATATAAAAATATTTTGTGGAAAAAGTATATATAGACATTCATTTTGACATTGACGGAAACTTTGGTAATTTACTTTTGATAAGGCAAAAAGTAGTGCTATTGATAAGGTTGACTATTAGCCTAATGGTTTTATCAACACATTTCAACATCGCACATCCAAGAATTGGGGACATTTGAATGTCATGCACAATGAGATCCTCAAAACCCATTTTACTGGACTCATATGGCCAATAGCATTAATATAAACAAATCGGTTTCAACAATTCAAGCCTCCACACTTCCCAATCTACCACTGATCAAAAAGGTAATGTTAAGGATATCTAAGTTCAATGGGATGGATTTATCTAGCTATTCAAACAATCTTCTATCAAAATATATAACATGTCTCTTTCAAATATAATGTTTTCATGTTATCATATGTATACTATATTTGATAGAAATTCTATATAGGATGTGGTGTCGTGGAATATAAAGATCAAAGTTATGTATAGAGTGGGATGACTAATGAGGTTGTCAAAGTCTTCTAAGAAATGTAAAGGGTGGGACCAAGGATGACCTTGAATCTATTCATTTTTTGTATTGTCATTAGAGTATGTACCAATTTGGTTTATATCAAGGTCAGTAAGAAACTTCATGTATAAATGATCAAATCTAATGTGAAATTGATGTCTCCTTACGGAGTTCTTTGGTTACCTTAATGTAAAATGTAAGCACACAGACAAGAGCTGTCGAGTGTTTTCTAGATTGGATAAGCTTAGGACTTGGTATCACAGACTTCAATGATTTCAAGATATGCTCAAAATTGCTATGAAAAGGAGGTGATTGACCTATTTTGTCAATTGCAAAGCATAGGGAAAAACTTAAATCAGTTTATCTGTTCAGGTGTTTTGCAAGCATGTGCTAACCTAATACTGGATCCCACCAAATAAATGGATACATATAGTATGCAACATTCAATTTTCTGGTCTACTATCTCTATGAAAAATGCCCTTATTACTCTATATTCCAACTGTGAAAAAATGGAAGATGCTTCCCAAGTGTTTCAAAAAACGAATGAGAAAAATGTGGTCACTTGGATTGCAATGAATGCAGGACATGGTGAGAAAGGTTTTTGTTATAAAAGCCCTGAACTATTTTTTTAAACGCAACAATTAGGATTGAAACTAAATTTACTAACCCTTAGCTATATGCTCAATGTAGGTATTTCATAAGACTCAACAATTTTTATGGCTTGAAATTAAAATATAACAAATGACATAAAAGTTCTTAGAATTATTAGTTGTATCTCCTTGTAATATGAATTGCGACATTCCCTATGTTCACGTATCCACTTTGAACCTGTCAAAAGTTCCATACCATGGAATTTTTTTTAATAAAATTAGTTATAACTTGTTGGAGAAAAACTGATGTCAAGAATAAACATGGTAAAGATTAAACATCAATTCACAAGAATAGAAGTTTTTCTCTATAATTGCTTCTTATAACAAGAACAAATGTAAAAAACTCAACAGTATCTAATGGAAAATAAATAAATAAAAGGCTATATCAAAGGATGCATACCTTGAGTTAATATCTCTCAAGGAAAATATGATGCAACAAGCTTTACAATAAAAGAAACTATTGATTTATATTTGCATTTGGCTTGTATTTGTTAAAATAGATCTATATTTCAGCAGCCAGTCCCATTGAATATAATAAAATACTTCTTAAAATAGATAATATCTTGTTTATAATGAAACAAAATACATTTAAAATCAAACTAACACCTAATATCAATGATTGAAATTTTGTAATAATTACCACGATTCAAAATTTTAAAAAGCATACATTCATTTTAATTAAAATAAGTAGAAGATTTGGGGTTGGATTTTTTTGCCCTTCTCATTAATTTATATAGCCAAGTCCTTTGTAGTCAGAGTCCCATGAACCTCCCCAATTCTGGAGGTTTTTTTTTACCTCTCTCATGACTTCATAAGTCTTTATAGTCACAATCCCCTATTTCCAACAAGTTAAACAAGAAATTATGTAAGGTCAAATGTTTACTTATTGAATCAATTTACATTCACCTTAATTAAGTTTTGTCTCAGAGTTGGTGTTGGTTTCTTTTTAACCCTTTCACAAAGCTTCACAAATATGTATATTTGGGCTTGACATAATGGGAATAGAGATCCCAATTAATTCTTTTGATATGGAAGCCACAACATGGATTACAATTTGTTAAGTAGAAGAAGCTAAAACCATAGACCATGTTTAAGTACCAAAGGTTGAACAAAAGAAAACACAAATGGCTAAATGCAAATTATGAGCAATCGTAACTCATAAAATCCTCACTGGTTGTTCATGAGGCCCGGGGAGGGACTTCTTCCTCTAATAAATTTTTGAAAATCCTCCTTTTGTATGTCTAAGTTATTTTTCTTTATGTTATGTTTGTTATAATATTGTTGGGAAAATTTACTGCAATTCTTAGTGAAATTTCTTAAAATGTTGTTGGGTAGTTCTCATACAGTTGTTTAGCGATTGTATTTGTTATAATAATGTTGGAAAGCTCTTGTACAAATTTAGATTGTTGGGTTTCTCATGCAACTTTTATTGAAAATTTAAGGCATTTATTATAATATTGATGGAAAGTTCTATTTGTTATAGTAAGTAGGAAGCTCTGTTTCTTATAATATTTTTGGACAAGCTTTTTTGTAAAATTATAGTATATATATTATCCCATGTCTTTAAAATGACTATAAATTCAAATTTTATTAAAAAGAATACATCAAAGAGTCAACCAATATACCGAAAGCATATAGCTCGAAATCACACCTCCAATCATCTTCACAACCACAACCACTTAAATAGAATAGACAGATCAATAAAAGAAGTGGCATTATCCATGTAAAATGAAAGTGTTCACTAATTTAGTTTAAAATAATGTATAGTAATATTAATCATCTAGAGATAAAACATAGAGCATAATTGAAATAATTTTATAAAAGCAATGTATGCAATATGCATGGGTTTTCTCAAGTCCTAGGAAATTTAGGAGAAGGTTAGATTGATTATCCTCCAAGAAAATACATAACGATGAGAGAATGAATTGATATTACATACAAAATAAGTCTTTTTGGGAGATGATATAACATGTATGATTTATTAAATTTGAGGAGAAAACAAAAAAGTAGGATCTAAAAAAGTAAGCCTCGGTGATGACCAACTATGAGAGTGCCAAAGCAAATGAACTATGGGAGTTACACACCAATTTCTTGAAATCTACACACCCATACATGTAAAGTCAACAATACTGACTTCTAAAGACGTGGATTTCCAAACTCCTCTTTCACATAAAATCATGCATCGATAGAAAATGATTATCCTTGGAGAAGTATCCTATTAACTTCACAAGACTCGGGTAGGAGCAAGACTCGGGTAGGAGAGTTTCCCAGCGGTTCACTTAATCCTATTAACAAACCCCACAAAAGGAAAAAAGGGTTCAAGTTACACCTAATACAAAAATCTTATCATACATACACATTTGAAACATAAAAATGTATGTATTGGTGTGGGAGAGTTGCATCCCCAAATAGTTCACTTCAGCCTATAAATGAACCCCAAAACACATAAAACAATTAACGTTAACCCTAATCCCAAATTTTTATTAACATTCAAAATTGAACCCTAAAAGAAATACCTTAATAGAAAATGGACTTAGACATGTGTTAGTTTAAGTTTGTATGCTTACCGATCATTCATCACATCCCTGTAAGGTATCCTTGTTGAGTTTCTTCACATCAAGGAACACACCAGTTCCCAAAAGTGCAGCCATCAATCCATGCTCATCAACAATTCCTTGAAAATAGAAACAAGTACGAGATTAGGGCAAAATTATAGGTATTTTATGATAAAAATTGCAAGTAAAGGAATTCATGATTATTGGGATGGTTGAGCACCTTAATCTTATGAGATCATCTCAACAGAGATATATTTTTTTAACTACAACTTCACTGTTCTTACTCTGCAACTTTAACTTTTTTTTCTAACTATCTATTGGGATATGGCTTTCTTGTATTTACTATGTAATAACTAGATATTCTCTGGAGGTATTTTCTGAACACTAGAATGGAGGAAAATGAATTGATGTCTCCCTAACCTTCCCATGGGAGAAGCATCGCTACCAAATCTAGAATGGAATTCTATAAAGTCTATTGGCAAACTGAGTGCTTTAGCTCTTATACCCTTCCTATAGCCCAGTAGTACAATTCTCTTTTAGATTTATTTTTGAACCAAACAAGGGTCACTGCTTACTCAGAGATTCCTCTCCAACGTTTTAATCCGATGAATAAGTTGATATTCTTCCTACTAAAGCTTGTTTCCTAGACTCAATTTTCCCTTTTCCCTGCACTATTGAGACAAAGAGTAATCAGAGAGAGTCAAAGATAGGCATAAAATAAAGGTTGTATAGCCGAGATATTTACTGGTTGATCCTTTTAAAAGCACAAAATAAACATTGAAGATTTGATCCCATTAAACTAGTTATGACTGATTGATCCTTTTAAAAGCACAAAATAAACATTGATAACTTCATCCCATTAAACTAGTTGGGAGGGGAAGCGTATGCATATGGGGAATATATCAAGCTATCTATTTACATTTTTTTATTCTGCTTGTCGGGGTGGAGGTGGCTATTTCTGATGGAATCAACTTGTTATCCATATCAATTGCTAACAATCACATTGTCCCCTATTATAATGATGCTAAAGGAATTAGAGCTATCAGAGCCATTGAAAATGGTATTTTTGTGTCGTGTGTAGGTGGTCGTAATGTAGGGCCAACCCCTTCTATGATTTTCAGCACGATGCTATGGATAACTATGGTATACGCGGCCATCACCATCGGCCAAGTGTTCTCTGGTCCTGTGGTACTTGGGAATGACAAAGCCTACAGAGGTTTTTCCCTTTACAAATAAAGGACACTAGACACTAGGCGATTGGGTAATTTCACGTAATAAACCCTGATGAATCCCAAAATTCACGAATCTAAAATAATAATAAAATATTTGTTGACAGAAAGTTTAGGGAGAAACACATGAAAATGATTAGGACTGAATTTCAGCAAACTGGAAAATAATATAAGCTTCGAAATCCCCAAAATCAAATGAACTCCTTCATCCAAATTCGTCAATGGGTATCCATAAAAAAACAATTTATTTACCTTTTTGATGTATTGCCCGTCGATAATTGCAATATCGTTCAGGTCATTTTGAACGTTGTGATCTTCAAGGGCTTTAATTGGAGGTACACTCTATAACTAGAAAACCACAAAAGAAATGAGTTATTACAGATTTTACGTGTCAAATAAAGACAACCCATAAAAAAAACACCCAAACCATAAAAGAAAACACTTACATGATTAAATAGAGGCTCTACAGTACTAGACTCTAAGAATGGTTCAACCTCAGAGACGTATTGTCTGAGAAAACTGCAAAACAAATTTAAATGCAATATGAAAAATCTAAAATAAACTAATACGAGGTACATATTTCAATTCCCGACACTAATTCATACCTGTTCATGAGAAATTTCACCTCTCACACATCCACTATACCCAATCTGCGCTCTGTAAATATTGACACAATGCAACACCTCGAAGCATTAACGGGCCGATGATGGCGCGCCTTATTGCAATGTAAGTGAAGCATTGATGACGACTGACCGGTGCTATTGAATGCTGGTTGCAGATTAAAAACTAAGACTGGCCCTTCAATGAAGGCCCTTTTGAAAAACGCTTTTATATTAATTAATTTTTTATTAAAGACATTTTTAAAATAAATGATATATTTAAGACAAATTGGAAGTTTAGTCTTTAATAAATGTCTTAAAGAACCCCTTGGTGTATTAGTGTAGCCAGGTATTATATGAGAACACTGACAGAAAATTCCTGCAATTATTAAATGTGTGTAGAGTCAATCCAATAAGGGCAAGTTCTTCCTCGAAGGGAGTGGGTGATTGAATGCAAATGTTAGGGATATGGTTCTATTGAGTTTAATATTATATTGTTATTTTTTATGCACTATTTTATGGTAATAATTTACAGAATGATGCAAGGCTTCGAGCATATGACTGTATTGATGTCGACTATGAAATTTAGAACCAAATTAAATTGCAAACAAGATTATCAGTACTATAAAAGGAATGAAAATTTGCGATTTTATGGGCTATATCGTCATATTAATTATTCAGCTGACAGTAGAATAGAGGTTGCAGTCTTAGGCATCAAGAACAGAGATGCTTTTCATGCATGGTTGTGAGGTCATAGGAATTCAGAGATGAGAGTGGCATAGCAGAGGAGTGGTTGAAGATTCCAGTACCACTTAGAAAAAGGTAAATCACGGGTTTTCAGAAAGAGAATAGAGCAGGATGAGACCATAAAAGAGGAAAGGAAATCCAAAAGTAATAAATCAGAAAAGCAATAGGAGTTTGTTGTAGACAAACAAAAGAAGGAATTAGAGGAACATAGAAGCAGCACCAGTAGGCATGTAGGTATAGGAAAAATAGATTTTTCTTAAATGAATTGCAAAAGAACTAATGGCTGCTAACGTAACTGTTCAGCAAGAGTTGGGAAACGTATTGGGACACACGTATCGGAAAGAAAGTTCAATGCTGAAGTGTTCACTGCAGGATGAAGCAACGATGGACATGAAACTGGATCGACGAAGTGCAGCTGAGATGCGATCGGTGAAGTGTCGCTGAGACGAGATCTACTGCAACCTAGGGATATAGGTGAAGGAAAGTCGTCGCTGCTACTGGTTTCAACTTCCCGTAATATGCCCTTCGAACCATCCAAACTATCCAAAGCATGCCCATGCAAATCTCAGATGATTGTAATCATACTCTATCGATCAAAAATGAAATGTCCTAAAAAAACCACTTCAACAATCCTTGGCGCCAGTGATCAAATTTGAAAGGTGGGTCTTAATTTCAAATGGAAGGGAATTTATTTTTGGAGCCCTTCAAAGATAAAGGGTAATAGAAGTAATTATATTTCAATTGACAAATATAAAATAATTAAATTCTTCATAAAAAAAATGCAAAAAATAAATATTGTTCTTTCAATTTTTTATAATTTTTTATAATTTTTAATAATTGAGTATTCTTTAATATTTACATAAAAAAATGATATATTTTTAATAAAACTTATTTTGAACACATTAAGTTGTCATACGTGTATCATTAATTTTATAGTTCAGTTATATAATAACTATTCTATTGGATTTTTTCAAGTTGGAGCACACTTCATTATACAAAAAAACTACTTAGACTATGTCATAATTATATTGGGGTATTCAAGTTCAATTCAAGCTTGAGAGATCTAAGAATGATAAGGATTGGTCACCTAAGAAAAAATACTACACAACTCAGAAAACATTAAAAAAAATTCCTACATACCAAGAAGTTAGCAAAGCTAGCATAACCAGGGTCAGGGCATCAAAAAAATTTGTTCAACATTTGTCGTGAAAGAATACATGTATGGGATGGAGGGGAAATGGAATCAAGCCTAAGTCAATTGAATCCTTGCAACTCACTGCATGTCTGAGTCTCAACTATACACCTTTTAAATTGAACGAAAATACCAAAAGAAATTTATTAATGGCAAGATTTGGGAAAGTTCTAAGTGTGAGTAATTAAGGGTTGGAGGCTCTAAAATTTGTTGTGTTTTGTACCAGTCCACGATTCAATGAATCGACAGTCACATGTAGTAATTTAAGTTATTTAATGAAAACATCTAATGCATATACCTCTATGTCGAAGTCATTTTCCATGTCGATGTAGGCCACTACCCTCTTTATTGTCTTACCAAAAGGCATCATAATGAGGAAGAAGACCTAAAATTATGGACTTCACCTTCAAAAGAATGCCTTGCAATCACATTGGTAAGGAGTGATAAGAAGATCGGTGGAGAAGATAAAAACAACAACAAAGCTAAAGGGAAAGGTGGAGCAAACTTTAGGGTTTCGAAGGGTATGGAAGCTTAGGGTTCTTCCTGACAGGTAAATTCAGACCCGTCGCTCTTTGCAATGTTATATTCAAAATCATTACCAAAACCATTGCAAACAGACTCGAGCCTCTGCTCCCAAGCCTTGTTTCCAAAGAGCAATCAGGGTATGTAGAAGGATGCCAAATCCTATAGAAAATTATCCCGTCCAATGAAATTATCCACTCTCTTAACATCACCAAGTTCTCTGGAATGCTCATTAAGCTGGATCTATCCAAAGAATTTGACAAGCTCAATTGGAAGTATATGGTAAAAATTCTCTTAGTCTTCGGTTTCGACCACCTCTGGGTGAAATGGATTCTCACCCTCACCTCCACCACTTTCTTCTCCATCCTTGTCAATGGAACACCTTCACCCACCTTCAAGCCAATGAGAGGCATTCGCTAGGGTGATCCTCTGTCACCTTTCATCTTTGTTCTTATGATGGAAGGAATTGGACGACTGATCAATGCCAAAATCACCTCACAGGATCTTAAAGGTTTGACCCGCCATGGAATCGATCCCCAGTCTCACCAGAGATTTGTGGATGACACCATGCTCATGGGAAAAGCCTCAGTTCAGGAAGCCAAATCGATTAATTATTGTCTCAACACCTTCCTCGTAGCCAGTGGCCTGGACATTAACAAATGCAAATCTCACATTTACTTCTTTAACACATGTCATATTACGAAGAAAAACATCTGTCATATCCTAGGATTCTTTGAGGTTGCACTCCCTTCAAAATATTTAGGGGCTCCTCTCTCGGACACCTTGCTAAAATCTGTCTCCTGGAAAGATCTCCTGGATCATTTGAATCGCAGACTCTCCTCGTGGATCTATCGCTCCCTAAACCTACCCAGACGTCTAACTCTGCTCAAATTGGTCCTCTAGAACTTGCCCCTGTTAGAGTTTTAACATTAAGCTAGCATAACGTTAGGATCTTTAAGCTAAGAGAACAACAAGCATAGCAATCAAACACAAGAGACAATGAACATTGTGTTTTTGCTCAGGGAAACCATAAATGGAGAAAACCCCGCAACTTCCTCAGAGATAGAATTAGCACCAAAGTGAAACCCAAAAACAGTAAGCCAATCTCCCGACAGCAGTAAGCTCTTTCTTCCTTGCCCCGGTGTCTTTCTCTTCCTCGGCTATGCGCTACAACTAAGTGTGGATGAGTGTGTGATAAATAGAGAGGTCACCTCTCTATTTATACTAATTCCCGACATGACTAAAACCCTACTAGGGCCGACTTCATTAGGTGAGTCTAATAACCCGAGTGCCACGGAACTGCGGGGACTTTAACCCTTGGACAATAGGAGGGTTACCCACAATGACTTGACATGACTTGTTTACATTATAGATCCTCTTGATACGAACATAGGGGCATGACATGACACAAGAACATCTTGGAATAAACATCGGGTTACAATAGATAAGAAATACAAGTGAATACATTCCGAAGTTACAATTACATTAACTAGGAAGGTATTCTCTCGACACAATTTTCATCACTGATCTTCTTCTCTAGATCATCTCGTCATCTGTATCTTCAAGTCATCTTTGTCTTTACATCATCTTCGTCTTCAAGTCATCTTCATCTTCGGATCTAGATCATCACTCGATCTAGATCATCATCACTGGATCTAGATCATCCCTCGATATGGATCATCTCTGGATCTGGATCTTCCCTCGATCTGGATCATCTCTGCTGGATCATCAACACTAAATCTTCACAGGTGCTATCTCATGATTCTTCTCATCATAGGAAGTTCTACAGAGCCATCCCTTTTTCATGTTGGATGTAGGCCTAGCCTCCATGTAGGTCTTCTTCAGTGCTTACATCCGACACTAAGTCAGAATGGCCCGCCCAACACTTATATCTAATCATGTAGGAACCAATCCTATAATCATATCAGAAAGGCACGCCCAACACTCACATCTGACCATGTGGGAACCAATCCCACAACCCTGTCAGAAAGGCCCAGCACTCACATTTGACACGTGAGGAACCAATCCAACATGCATGTTCAAAAAGGCTCAGCACTTATATTTGACACATGCGAGGAACCAATCCAACATACATGTTCAAAAAGGCTCTGCACTTACATCCGACACATGTGAGGAACCAATCCAACATGCATGTTTGAAAAGGCTCTGCACTTACATCCGACACATGCGAGGAACCAATCCAACATGCATGTTCGAAAGGGCTCTACACTTACATCTGACACATGCAAGGAACCAATCCAACATGCATGTTCTAAAGGGATTTGCACTTACATCCGATACATGTGAGGAACCAATCCAACATGCATGTTCGAAAGGGCGTGCACTCACATCTAATCAAGTAGGAACCAATCCTACAGTCATATCAGAATGGCCCCCAGTCCCAGACTAAGTTACCTGGTAACTGACTAGGTGCCTCCATTCCTAGAATGGCATTTAGTGCTTACTCCTGATCATGTAGGAACCAATCCTACAATCACATCAGAATGACTCGGCACTCATATCTGACATGGGAGGAACCAATCCTCACCATGATAGAATGGCTCAACCCTTACATCTTACCTACTCGTCAAAATGGCTCACGGATTCAGCACTCATATCTGACATGGAAGGAACCAATCCTCTCACCATGACAGAATGGCTCAGCCCTTACATCTGACCATGGAAGGAACCAATCCTCTCACCATGACAGAATGGCTCAGCCCTTACATCTGACCATGGAAGGAACCAATCCTTTCACCATGTCAGAATGGCTATGGGTCTCATCACTTCCCCTTGGAGGAAACTTCGATCTGGAGAATACCAAGCTTCTCCCTGAAGTACTCAAACTTCACCCTAGCCAATGGCTTCGTCAACACATCAGCTATTTGTTCCTCCTTCGCAACATACTGGAGCTTCACTGCTCCCATTTGCACCATATCCCTGATATAGTTATACTTGATCTCGATATGCTTCGACTTGTCATGGAACACTGGATTCTCTGGCAACTTCACGCAACTATGGTTGTCACAATGTATACAAGTAGCATCCATCTGGAGATCAAATAAATTAGACAGTAGCTTCCGCAGCCATACTGCCTCACAACTAGCTGAACAAGCTGAGACATACTCTGCTTCAGCTATACTCAGTGCTATACAGGATTGCTTCCTGCTAAACCAAGAGATCACACCTGATCCCATACTAAAGCAACAACCTGAAGTGCTCTTCCTATCGATGGCACTGCCTGCCCAATTTGAATCAACATAACCCTCTAGGTTAATCTTCTGATTCGCCTCGTACTTGAGCCCATAATCGATTGTACCCCTCAGGTACCTCAGAATATGCTTTGCAGTAATCAAGTGAACATGTCTCAGATATGTCAAGAACTGGCTCAAGGTGTTCATAGCAAAGCAAATATCTGGTCTCGTGTTCGTTAGGTACATCAAGGACCCAATCATCTGATGATACATCATAGCATCAACCGTCTCTGATGAAGCATCACTCAATAGCTTCAGTTTCAATGCCATAGGTGTGGTCATGGCCTTGCAGTCCATCATCTCGAACCTCTTCAGGATCTCTATTGCATACTTCCCTTATCTGAGGGAGATTCCATCCGCATTCTACCACACCTCCATGCCTAGAAAATAATGCATCATATCCAAGTCCTTCATTTCGAAGTCGACAGCAACCTTTCTCTTCATATCAGCAATCAACCCATCCATACCTGTTACAAACAGATCATCTACATACAGTAGAAGCATCACTGGGTTGCCATATTCAACCTTGTAGTAAAGGTTGGAATCTGCTTTACTCTTGGTAAAGCCCAAATTGGATAGAAATCTGTCAATTCTGTTGTACCATGTCTTGGGTGCCTATTTCAAACTGTACAAGGCTTTCTTCAGTCTCCACACATGAGACTCCTTGTCATGTGTCTCAAAACCGAGTGGTTGTTCTACATACACTTCCTTTTCCACTACACCATTCAAGAAAGCAATCTTGACATCCATTTGGTGTATCTTCCATTTCATTACTACAGCGAAAGCAAGTACCGATATGATGGAAGTGTATCTGGCTACAGGAGCAAAGGTTTCTTCATAATCTATTCCTTCCTTCTGTGAGAAGCCACGAGCCACAAATCTTGCCTTATATTTCTCTATGCTACCATCTGCAGCATGCTTGATCTTGTAGATCCATTTGGAAGTTACAACTGACTTCCCTTCTGGTCTTGGGACAACATCCCAAACATCGTTCTTCATGATTGATTGATATTATTCGATCATAGCATCCTTCCATTCTTTCTGTTCTGTCGCTTCTTCATAACTGGAAGGTTCTTCATTGATAAAGTCACATAGTAAGGCTACATATCCAGAGCAAGATCCGGTTCTCTTTCTTTCTCTGTGATTCTCTTCTGGAGCCCCATATCTTTCCACACCTTGGATAATTTCTCATACCCAAGCAGGTTTCCTCTTGTGAGGATTCTTCTCCTGAGGTGGATCTACAGGTCTTTGTGGTTCTTCAAATTCTCGATCTTCTTCTTGAATTTCTTCATTCATGGTTGTATCATGAATTCTAGGAGCTTCTGATTCTTCAAATTCTTCAGTAGATCTCTTTCTGGATTTGTTGTAAGCTGTGTCTTCATCAAATGTTACATCCCTGCTGATGTCAATCTTCTTGTACCCTGGGAAGTATATTCTGTAAGCCTTCGAACTTTCAGAGTATCCCACAAATGTACCCTTCTTTCCTGAAGGATATAGTTTTGTTCTCTTTTCTTTTGGTATGTGTATGTACACTGGACAACCGAATATTATAAGATGGCTGACTTCTAGTTTCTTGCCGGAGAAGACTTCTTCAAGATTCTTATTCTCGAGTACTCTATGTGGAGTGCAGTTCTGTACATACACCGTTGTTCTGGCTGCTTCTGCTCATAGATGCATAGGAATATCTTGATCATGAAGCATTGCTCTTGCAGCTTCCATGATGGTTCTATTCTTCCTTTTTGCAACCCCATTATGTTGTGGATTGTAAGGAGTGGACAACTCCCTCTTAATCCCTGATTCTTTGCATAAGTCTTTGAATTCATTTGATGTGAATTCTCCGCCATTATCTAATCGAAAGGTCTTGATCTTCTTTTTTGTGTGGTTCTCGATCAAGGCTTTGAATTCCTTGAACTTGCTGAAAACTTCATCTTTGTTCTTCATGAAGTAAATCCATGTCTTCCTAGAAAAGTCATCAATGAAAGAAACATAGTATACATACCTGCTTAGTGAACTTGATGACATTGGTCCGCATACATCGGAGTGGATGATTTCCAAGATTCCTTTTGCCTTGCTCTTGCTACTTGGAAATGTATTCTTTGTATTCTTCCATTTCGCACATCCTTTGCAGACCCCTTCATGTTTTTCTTGAATTTCTGGAAGACCTTCAACAACTTTGCTTGCAAGTGGTAGTGCTCTGTAATGCACATGTGCAAGCCTTCTATGCCATAGTTCATTTGGCTCTACTGTGTCATGGACCATAGCTTGTTCTGAATGGCCCTTCAGCTTGTATAAACCTCCTTCTTGTTCTCCAATCACTATTGCATCGTCAATAGTCTTTCCTCTTGGCCACATGAGGACTTGGCCATCTACAAATGCAACCCTCATGCCTTTTGCATCTAGTGCCAATATGGATAGAAGATTCTTCTTTAATCCTAGTACAAACAAGACATCCTTCATTTTCATAGACTTTCCAGAGTCTAGCTTGTAGAAGGATTCACCACTACCTTTTATGGGATATTGGTAGTCATCCCCAAGTTTCACCTTATGGGGTGAATTATGTTCGGATAGTTTCTCAAAGGATTCCTTGAAACCTACCATGTGTTTGGAAGCCCCACTGTCAATAAGCCAATCTTTGCTTCCATGAGTGACAGTTTCCATGAGAGCGGAAATCAGACTATATTCATCTTCACTTGAAGAGTCTTCACTTTCTTGTTTTACTCTCTTCCTTGGAGGATCATCATCCTCAGCAGTGTGAGCATGATGTTTTCTTTTGGAGTTCCTCTTCTTCTTGGATCCATTCTTATTCATGGGATAGTTTCTACCAAAGTGTCCTATTTCATCGCATGTATAACATCTGAGTTTAGATGAACCTTTCTGATGAGAATCCTTACCTTGGTGATGATGCTTTTCCCTTCTTCCTTTCTTGGAGTGTACTATGAGAGCTTGATCTTCACTTCCCATCTTTTCTTCTCGAGCTGCTATCCAAGCTTCTTATTGAGAACATTCTTCCCACAGTCTGCTAAACTTGACCAACTTCTTTCTAGCATAGATTCCTTGGATGAAAGAATCCCATGACCTAGGGAGGCCATCCAATGTTGTCATCACAATTTCTGCATTCTCCACTTCTTCATCTACAGCTTCTAGTTGTTCTTTGATTTGGGAGACTCTTGTGAAGTATGACTGGATGGTCTCCTCATTCTGGATCTTGACATTCTTTAACTGGTTCCTTAGAGTCATCTTCCGATTGATGTTCTTCCCTTCAAATAGTTTGGTTAGGGCATCAAACATGGCTTTAGGTGTCTTGAGGGAGGACACTTATGGAATGAGGTGATCCTTGATAGAATTTGCAATGATCCTCTTTTCCATAACCAACTTCTTCTTATGTAAGGCCTTGGCCTCATCTCCCTCTGGAACTGGAACCTCCTCATGGATATAGGAGTCCAACTCATTTTCTTCCAGGACCAAGGAGATCCTATACTTCCAGGCTCGGAAGTTATCAGCTCCCTCAAGCTTTTCATCAAGCTTGGTATGACGAGACATCTTAACTGAGAACCTCAAATGGAAATACAAAAGATTTTAGATCTTACCAGGTCAAGATGTCAGATCTGAATTTGGAGCTGAAATCCTGTAGTGCTGGTTCAGGAGCGGATTAGGGTTTTGCATTTCCAGAGTTTTATCCAACCAAATGCTTTGAAATTGATCCCTAACTTCGATCTTGGGGAGGAGATCAATCCAGGCCTGGGCTACCTGAAAAATTCCACTTCTATGAAAAGCCCTAATTTTCGGCAGCAGTGTTGGGTCCAAAACTAAAAAACCTCGGAATTGGATTATGCTTCGACATAAATATGCACCCTAGGGAGGAGAGTTATTCCACCCTACTTTTGCTGAAAATATGTGAAGAGAGATCCACAAAATAGGAATCCCTAGTTCCCGCGGCTGCATAGTGTCTTCTTCTCAGGTTAGCTCTGATACCATGTTAGATTTTTAACATTAAGCTAGCATAACGTTAGGATCTTTAAACTGAGAGAACAACAAGCACAACAATCAAACACAAGAGACAATGAACACAGTGTTTTTCCTTGGGGAAACCATAAATGGAGAAAACCCCGCAACTTCCTCAGAGATAGAATCAGCACCAAAGTGAAACCCAAAAACAGTGAGACAATCTCCCGACAGCAGTAAGCTCTTTCTTCCTTGCCCCAGTGTCTTTCTCTTCCTCAGCTATGCGCTACAACTAAGTGTGGATGAGTGTGTGATAAATAGAGAGGTCACCTCTCTATTTATACTAATTCCCGACATGACTAAAACCCTACTAGGGCCGACTTCACTAGGTGAGTCTAATAACCCTAATGCCCCGGAACTGTGGGGAATTTAACCCTTAGACAATATGAGGGTTACCCACAATGACTTGACATGACTTGTTTACATTATAAATCCTCTCGATAGGAACATCGGGGCATGACATGACACAAGAACATCTTGGAATAAACATCGGGTTACAATAGGTAAGAAATATAAGTGAATACATTCCGAAGTTACAATTACATTAACAGCCCCTTTACCTCTTCGCCATCCTTCCTGCACCCAAATCCATCTTAAAAAAATAAAAGCCTTGCAGTGTACTTTTCTTTGGGGAGGCTCGGTGGAATAGAAGAAATGGGCCCTGGTGGACTGGAACATGCTATGCAGACCCAAGATGGATGGTGGACTAGGCCTCAGAGACCCCCATATCAGCAACAAAATTGGTAATGCAAAAATCTAGTGGCACTGGGTTACCCACAGCAACGAACCTTGGGCTCTAGTCTGGCAAAGAAAATATGTATTGAACTATTCCAAGCCCAATCTCATTAGATTCAGCGGAGATCCCAAAGGCTCAGACATATGGAACTCAGCTAATGCCAATTGCAATATCGTCTAGACCTTCAGCTTCTAGGAAATACAAAATGGTGACTCTGCAGACTTCTTCCAGGACTCCTGGAATCAACTCAACCCGCTAAAAGAACACCACGATCTCCCGATTCTAAGGGACAAACTCCACAATGGAAATTTTGACAAGGTCAACACATTCTGGGAAGATACAAACCAAGAATATCATTATAGGACCTGGAAAAGCAAAGACTTGTGGCAGGAAATAAGCCCCAATGAGGATTTAGAAGCGTTCTGGGATGACCTCCAATCACGGAAAATAAGAATTAGTAAGAGTGAGGACAATATCAGGTGGGGTTTCTCATAGTCGGGACTCTACAACTTGAAAGAAGCCGCCAACTCTCTTCTGGCTCCAATGGAAGAGGACCGGGACGATAAATGGAGGAAGGTCTGGCAAAAAAACCTATGGCCAAAAGTATCTACCTTCTTATAGCTCCTTCTCCTCAATCGAGAGCTGACAGGGGAAAATAGACAAAAAAGAGGAAGCATAGGCCTGCATTGGTTCTACCTGTGCCAAATGCATGAAGAAACAACTAACCATCTACTAGATGAATGCAACTTTGCTAGCAGGATAGGGAAGGAAGGGGAAAGGATATTTAAGAAAAATGCGAAGCAAAATGGACGTCCTGATCTCACCATAGCCCAATGGAAACATCAACCTTTTTCTAGTAAAATCCTTAATCGAATTTGGGAACTCTTCCCAGGGTTTGTAGTATGGGAAGTGTGGATCGAAAGGAACAACAGGGTTTTCAAAGACAAATCCAGAACTGAGCAGGAGGTTTGGGACAATCTCAAGACTCGCATTCAAGAAACTCTTAAGTTGATTCGCTGGAAGGACCAAGACTTAACCACCAACAGCAATGAAATGCAAATACTCCAGGATTGGGTTCTTCGCGCCATCCCGATCTACATAGGGCAGGAGGATGGTACGCTTCTCGATAGGAACCTCCACCAATAATGCAGCTGAATTGGAGGGTATGATTCTCGGCATGGATTGGGCTATTAAACAAAGGTGGCTCCCACTAATATTATAAGGGGACTCCCTGCTCATCATCAACATGGCTAGAAGGTTACAAGAAGGATCTATAGTAAGAAAAATATCCAAGAATTGGAGTTTGGAGTTCAAGCTCAAAGCACTAAATGACATCCTCGATGGTCATCCAGCTGTCGTCTTCCAACATGTGAAGCGAACAACGAACAAACTCATGGATTCCATTACCAACAAAGGTGTCTTGGCTAGTACCACCTTTCTTACTCATAATTGGCATGATCTACAGTCCTCTGAAGATCGCAATCATTAGAGAAAATTGGCTTCTCAAGATCTGCACAACTCGAATGCGGGTGACGGGCGGCATACCCACGCGGCAGAAGTCAGTGAGGATGCTTCAAACACCAAGAAAACGATGGTGGAGGAGGTCTTGATAACTACGCAAGGGATGGTGGAGGAGATCATGAGTACATAGCAAGGGAGGACACTTGGTAGGCATGTGGGGAATGACGCCTATCAACTCCACCCACAGGAACCAAGTGAAAAGGGTGTACTAAATAATGAAAGGGAGATCCACCACCCTCGGTTATGATATGGCTGAGAAATGACAGTCCGTGAGCAGCATGAACTCATCTCACTCCATGGATACGTAGATGCGAAAGGAGTTGAGAAAATCCACAAGTGATCCAACCGCACGATCTTGGACCCGGGTCTGCATAGCTCACCTCTCCTACTGAGTTTCGAGTCATTACTTAAGCTTGGACTTGAGAGAAAAGGTTGCATTCGATGTTGTGCAATGTGTTTTGGGAAAACATCGTTGGGATAGCATGCACAAAGCCACTGGCAAAGCGCTTCGCCCTGAACAGATGAGGAAGAAAACTAGAAGCAATCCTAGGCGCAGGAAAAGAAGATGTCGTTCTTGTCGCTGGAGGTGCAGGATGGCCATTGATAGAGTAAATAACGAGGAGGACTAGGAGAGGTTATTTCGGGAGAAGACCCCAGAGCATATTCAGAATTCAATTAATGTCATGGAGGAGGAGGTGTACAGTGAGTTCCGACTTAGACTTAGAGGAGACATCGTGATATCTAATTATTGGAGACTTAAGTTTATTCTCGCTCGTTCTATGGATGAGCGAGACAGCTACATCGAGATGGTCAGGGTGATCGTGGGAATCTTCAAGGAAGATGCAGAGAACAACCTGCGCCATATGAATGAGGTCCTAAGACTCTTGGCACCTCCCTTCTTTCGCAAGCCAAGGAGGGACATTGTGGAAGTCATTGAAGCCAGTCAATCATGTTCAAATCAGAGCGTAGGGGAATCCAATGAGGCCTCGAAAGAGGGCGAGTCTTCTCACAGGCGGTAGCTGTCTCGTTGTCTGCTCTTCTGTTATCCATAATTTGTAATGTTATATATCTTTCGGCTATCTAGTTTCAATTTCCTGTTGTCTCTTTGTAATCATGATCGAGCACCCACACTCAAAGGCTGGGCAGCTCTCATGTTGTCACGCCTCACTCTCTGGCCACTTCTGTTTCTTTTCTCAGATGGTTGTAGCAGCAATTCCTGACTCCATGTTTCAGGAGCAGATTTATGTAATTTTCCTTATTTTATTTACGTAGTAATAGAGAAATCCCTATATAATTTACAACAAAAAAAGGACTGATAAGAAGATCACAACAATCCAATGTGTCAAATGTTAGTTGAGAGTGTTAATTAAAGACTTATATGGTAAATTCAATATAAGACTTACTTATAGTTGTCTCTTACTCTTTGTGTCTTGACACATTTAATATTTTATGGTTGTCTCTACACCTTGACCCAATTCGTATTATAAGGTGAGGATGTGCATGCATAATAATACTTAGTTATGACTATGAGATGAGGATTTAAAGGGAAGAGAATGTAAAGACAAGTAAGTTTTATATGTATTTTGTTGGTGCTGAGGACAAATGTTGTGAGAAACCACAATATTTGGAAGGATGAAGGGAGATTACATCACGATCATGCCACCCATCAAATTGAAGACTATTCTTGAGCCAACAATTCTTTTTTTAATTATAGCAATGTATAAAGCGACCTCTGCACAGTTTGTGATCCTAGCTACATGTCATTATTTGTATTTGCATGACATTGAGTTTTGTTTATAGTTGTCACGAGTCCATGATATTCATGCAAGAAATGAAGTCGTATAGAGGAGGACTCATCAAACTGACCTTTTGAATTTCATTTTGACGGAAAAAGAGTGGACATTGGTAGCAAGGTTCACATAGGTAGTGGGCACAAAGTTTTGAGCTCAATTCAGGCCTAGTAGTAGACTAGTAGTTCTTTTTTGTTATAGTCATAGTTGTTGACACATTGTCACACTTTAGATTGCCGCCCCAAGTGACTCAGGAGTCAGAGTCACATCTCGATGGCTAGTGCCAGCTTGTAGTCATCAATGATTACTGGTCATCTTGCACAACTAAATAGTGAGTGCATGACATGAGTGAGTGATTATAATTTATCATATTTCCAATATTTTGAATGACAAGTTGAACTTTATAGCATAATAATTTCAATGTCTTGAGAAATTTATATGGATGGGTAATTTCAAATGGTGCCCTTCTTTTGAAATGTTGATATAAATTATGCCCTTCTTTTGAAATGTTGATATAAATTATGCCCTTCTTAATTGGAAGGGGGTAAAATTCAGATTTTGAATTTGTTTTGAAGGGCAATTTTAACTTTACACTTCTGGGAAGGGCTAAAACCCTTTGGAAGGCTTGGGAAGGGTTCATTTTTGAATCCTGCTTGGCGCTTTTTCACTTTTTCCCCTCCTTTATAACTCTAAGCTTTTACTCCCTCGCTAGTGGGATCTACTTCTTATTAGGTATAACCAACTTGGATAGAGATAAGCTTATCAATTCATTCAATGAAAGACTCGGGCGAGGTGTATTGGAAGAGAACCCTGATGAAGTTAAGGGTCTACAAGGTGCAAAAGGTGGTTTGAATAGGAAAGAGTCGGTGCATGTTAATCTTGGGAAGCAGGTGATAAAATGTGTTAAGCATAATAAGTAGCATAAAAATTATAAAATGATTTATTTGAGCTTTTGAAAACCTTTGGCGCCATTTAAAAACTTTACAAACTTTTGAGTTTCGATAGTATTGTAAAATGATTTATTTGAGTTTGGAAGGGATTTGAGCTAGTCAAATATGCTATCAAACATGGGATCCGAAATATGCTTTCATGTTTTAATAGCTATAAAGCACTATTTAGTTCTAACGGGTCCATGGGGTAAGCTAGGCTTGGAAATAAATTCTAACCAATCTTGATGGTTGCTTGCTATTCATTGAGTCTTGGTATTGGCACTCTTTAGAATCATTTTTCCATGATTTCATGAGACTAGCTAGTCAAAGAGTCTGAAACTGGGTCAAATGTTGCCGAAGTTGGTTCTTTCCAAGTCTAACATCCATTCCATTCATGATTGGTTATAGTTTATTTAAACTAAAATGATTATTTTCACAATAAAATTTATTACTATCACTTTCATATAAATTATGAGAAAATGAAAATATGTCATATTAGTATATAAGATTTTAATGTATATTTTTTTAGCAGTAAAAAAGTTATGTATATTGTTTTTTAGCAATAAAAAAGTTATGAGCAAATAATATATCCTATTAACTGAATAAGTAAACACGTGTATAAATTCTTTTAATTTATTAGTTGATTTTAATGTATATTAATTTTTAGCAATAAAAAAGTTGTGAATAAATAATATATCATATTAACTTAATAAGTGAATAGTGGTGCATAAATTTTTTTAATTTATTAGTTGAAGCATAAATTATTCTAATATTTTTTTATAAACGAAAATAAATTATTAAAAAAACATTTATACATTTTGAAAATATTTTTATAATATAAATATTTATCTAAGAAAATTGTTTTCACTCCTTGTAACTAGAAAAATTATAAATACAAAATATACATGTAAAAAATCAATGTTACTAATTTTTAAAAAATGCGTCAAAATATAGTTTTACACATTATGTGACAATTTCAAATTAAATATAAATGGCTTAATTAATTTTTATTAATCATTAAAATTTTAAAATATTTTTATTATTATAACTAACATGATAACATTTGTTATAATGAACAAATACTCAATCCAAGTCGATTCTTTTTTTTGCTACGCTGAAGCCAGGCCGCGCCTGCTGCCGCCGTCCTGGTCCTCACATCTCCGCTCATGGCCTCGCCTGAGGGAGGGCTTCCCCCTCCCTTGCCTTCTTCTGCCACGGATGCCTTCAATCTGCTGCTCCGCCCTCTTGGAGCCGCCCCTATGGCCCCAGCCATACCGAAATTTATTAAAAAGCTAGATTCAATTCCAGAAATCGATCTTCCAAGCGAAATTCCTATCAAGATCGCCCTAGCTCTGTCAGATCGGGGTTTGGTAGGCCAGTTCATGGGGCTCTGGCCATCAATCAAAACCACGAACGACTGGATCCAACGGAACTGGAGACCCCAGCTTAAGAATAGTGTGACCTTCTACCCAGTAGGGCGTGGATTCTTCATCTTTGAGTTTATTTCCAAAGAAGATCGAGATCTGATATTCAGAAATGGCCCATATTTCATGGGCCCTCAAGGCCTGTACCTCAACAGATGGACCCCAGATTTCAATGCAGAAGTGGATGTGCCGAAGGAAGTTCCAGTTTGGGTTAGGCTACCCAATCTTCTAGTCCACTGCTGGAACACCCCAACCCTAGAAAAAATTGGGAACGCTTTAGGGAAATACATTGATAAAGCTGATAATAAAGGTCAATACTCATGTGCCCGAATTTGTGTCGAGGTTGACCTTGAAGCCGGCCTGCCGGAAGCCGTCAAACTCAAAGTTGGAGAATGGCTATACTACCAAAAACTCGACTACGAACAGCTGCCATTCAAATGCCGTCAATGTCATGAGCACGGCCACTTCCAAAGAAACTGCCCGAAAAATCAGAGCTCAGAAGAAGGAGAAGGATGGCAAAGGGCCAAGAGAGGCAAATCAAATGCTAAGAATCCGGAAAAGAGGACCAATCTGGACATGCAAAATCTGCATGCAAGCACTACTAAACCGTCCACAGAAGGCTCAAAAGAGGACCCTAGCGCGATCCCCAATGAGCACCAGGACCCCAACCTAAATGGGAAAAATCAAGCTACAGGAAGTGATGAACCCCAATCATCTAAGCAAACCAATAGAAAAGAAACTGGAAGCCACAACGCTGAGCAGTTGGAGCCTGGGGAAATAAACCAACCCCTGGAGGGGGCTGCTATTTCAGGTTCCCCCAAAGAAGCAAACGAGGATCTCCTGATGTTAGACTCAAATCCAGATGAAGACTCGGATGAAGGTGCCTCCTCAAGCGGTCTGTACTCTATTCCTCTCAAAGTTCCAAGAGGTAGGAAATCCAAGAAGAAACAAAGAGAAGAAGCAACCCATTTAGCAGTCTTAGAAGGCTCTCAAAAAACACTAAAAGGACTCATGAACACTCGATCAAAAAAAGGTGCTACTCAGGCCTCCAAAGAGGCCGCCCCCTCCTCCCATTATTGTTAATGAAATACATTTCTTGGAATTGTAGAGGTTTAGGCTCAAGCGTGAAGGAAGATGCTTTGAGAGATCTAATCCGAATTCACAAGCCGGAAATTCTGCTACTCCAAGAAACTAAAATGGAGGAATCTGCTGTCCTCCAAAGCAAGAAAATTTTTTGGAAAAAAGGTGCGGGTATGGGCAACAACTCCAGAGGCGCCTCAGGGGGAATTGCCACCTTTTGGGACCCCTCCTTGTATGACATTGAAGCTGAAGAACGAACTATGCACTGGATTTTTACCAATCTCATCCACAAGCAATCTGGACGAACGGTAAGCCTCTTCAATCTTTATGTTCCTGTTATGCATGCGGAAAAAAAAGAGTGCTGGACTACTCTTGTTTCCTTTCTCCAGATGCAGAATAGAGAAAATATTATTGTTGCAGGAGATCTGAATGTAACACTGGCAGCTTGTGAAAAGAAGGGAGGCAATCCGGTTAGAGACCCATCAAGGGAATGGGTCGAAGACTTCATCTCTGACTGGGACCTGATTGACATCAAACCTAGCAAAGGTAAATACACTTGGACAAACAGAAGAATGGGCCCTGGTCACGTGGCAGCCCGACTAGACCGCTTTCTTGTTCACTCCTCCTATCTGGATCTTGGCCTGCTAGTCTCCTCCAAAATCCTCCCTCACTGCACGTCTGACCATAAACCTATCCTTCTCGCTCTAGATCTTGACCAAAATCTCGGGCCTATCCCCTTCCGGTTCAGTCCACTCTGGACCCAGCATGCTGGTTTCTCTCAAATTGTCTCTGACTCCTGGAACGCCTCTATCTCTGGATCTCCTTCCTTCATCTAGGAATCCAAGGTAAAAAGACTCAAATACACCCTCAAGGCCTGGGCCAAGAGCTTCCCCTCTTCGATTGCTGTCAGAGAATCCGCCCAAGCCGAGCTGGAATCGCTCCAAGTCAACCTGGACTCCTCCTCAGCGATTGACCAGTGCCTAATCATGGAAGAAACCCTCCAAAAGAAGTTCTTCTCAGCCTGCAGAGAAGAAGAAGAGTATCAGCGCCAAAAGTCACGTAACCTCTGGCTTCTAGGTGGAGACAAAAATACCAAATATTTTCATAAGCAAGCAGAGGCACGTAAGAATTACAAAGCTGTTTCAGAAATTCAGTATGAAGGAGCTCTGATCCAAGATCCTGAAGGTATAAAAAAAGCAGCAGTGGAAAATTTCTCAGACCTCTTCTCAGCTCCAATGGAAGACCCTATAGACACCTCCTCCCACCCCTTTGATCTCATCCCTCATCTTATTTCTTTGGAAGTTAATAACTTTCTGACAGCGCCCATCACCATGAATGAGGTTAAACAAGCTCTCTCATTCATGAAGCCTGACAGCGCCCCTGGTCCAGATGGCTTTACAACCAGATTCTTCCTTGTCTGTTGGGATATAATAAAATATGACCTCCTAAGAATGATCCGGTACTCTCAAAAAACCAGCAGGTTGGGAGGCAACACTAACTCCTCATTCTTAGCCCTGATTCCAAAAGAAAAAGGAGCCACCTGCTTCGAGCGATTTAGGCCTATCTCACTGTGCAATACTAGCTACAAGCTCATAACAAAGATCATTGCTACCAGGCTGAAAAGGATTCTCCCCTGGATCATCCCAGAAAACCAAGGAGGCTTCATCAAAGGTAGGAAAATCCTGGACAATATCATTCTTGTCCAAGAAGCTATCCACTCGAGCTTCCAGCGTAAAGAAAGAGGTATGG
>LPNX010365378.1:5768-25920 GCA_001517045.1 Pseudotsuga menziesii
GGGACAAGTCGCGACCCAACCCATTCGTGACTTTCCTGTTCAGCAACTCACGAATGGAACTCGTATTCGCGACTATTACACTTAGCAACCCACGAATACATTTTGCCACATTTTAGGTTGATGAAAAATACTGAATTAACTCCTAAATTCAAAATTTGTTTGGATCAAATTGAAGAGCTAAGGGTGTAGATTTACCTAAAGCTGACGGTTTCTGAATCCGACGGTCCAATTGTCCATAGCGATCAATCAAAGATAGAGGGTAAACTTTCCTTTTTGGTTCAAAAAGTGCAAATGGTATGAAATGTTTTGATTTTCAAACTATTTATAGAAATAAAATTTCGTAAAGTAGGTCTTTTTATATAGTTTGAAATGACAATTGATTAATATCACCTTCTTTGTACCTTGGAACAGGTTTACCAACTTTTACAAAGTGTTGATGCTTCTATAGGGTGGTTTTTTCTCTTTCCAACACATGTTGGCATCTTATCACTCCACATTAACCTTAGTAATCAACATTTTTGCCACAGACTATGGTATTTTAAGCCATTAGTCCCTTGTCTCTTCCATTGTTCTTCCGTGGCTAGGATCCCTTTTCATGAGTATCATTCTTATATGCCATTGCCATCCTTTGGTACTCATTCCGTCACTATTTCAGGCCCGGGGGTTTCCTCGTAGCTATTTTTCACGCTAACTAGAGCTTCCAATGAATCTCTTTTTACAAGCTATCCCTTTATAGGACTCCCCAACCTTATGGATTTTCTTTAGGCCCAGGTCTGACTCCTTCAAAACAGACTTGACTGCCGAGTTATCTCGTCCGTTCAATCTCGTTAAGAATATGTGAACGGGAATCCGCATTGGTGGTAGGTTATCTCTTTCTCGGACCATGTGGAATAATACGAGAAAGGATCACTCTCTTTTCTTCGGAATTGAGAAGAGTATTCTCAGGTTTAGGTTTATCACTTTTCTGGACCTGAGGGACTAAATTTACGGAAAAGGAACACCCAGTTTGAGCTTAGTTTTCTCTTTTTCGTGCTCTAGACCCAAACATGAAAAAGATTCTGAGTGTACTTTGTGTCTTTGTCATGCTCGTTAAACACTCAAGAACAAAGCAATGAGTTTATTGTTGTAAGCCCCATTTCTCGTAACCAAATGGATCTTTCCGAGTGATCTTGCTTTCCTTCACACTCGTAAAACTCAAGCTATTTTATGCTGTTTTGGAAGGAGCGTTGGGTAGGTGGTAATTTAACGTTTTTTGGACCTTCCCGACTAAGTATGAAAAAGGTTCACCTTTTCTTCTTCGAAAGTTAAGAGAGTTCTTCTGTGGTTTGTTTTATACTTTTTCAGCCTTAGGAGACTAAATTGGACGAAAAAGGACCCCCATGGAGTCTTCTTTGGCATTTTCAGACTCTCTAAACGTGAAAATACCGCATGAGCATGTACTAGTTCGGGCTCATTAAATCCACGGATCAGTGTATCAAGCATTATTTTTCCCATCTCTTCAAGCTTGTTAAAAAATGAAGAGGGAACCGAGTTTACTTTCCTGGACTCGTTAAAACTTAACAGGGAAGGTAAGGACGAAGTTTTCTCTTGTTTTCAGTAATGGCAGCATGCCATCCTTGAACATAGCACTCTTTGCTTTTCGATATCCATGTTTCAGTATACACTTGTGTTCAGCTATCACTTTGAGTTTTGACTCCTCCTCTTGTCCATTATACCTGGGGAATCTGCTCATGTCTCCTACATGACAGATAAGTCTAGTTGTTCTATCTATCCGTTGTATGCTGCCTTGGGTCATCTCTGTGTCGTGCTCACTGTTCAAGGATTATACCCAATGTCTAATCTATCACCTGATCCTATTACTGTTATATCTGTTATCCATTTACTTGTGTCTCCCTTCTTTTTCCCAGTTCCTAGTCACTCTTGTGATTTGTTGGAGTATCCATTGCCTCCCTTATAACAGTATGGTTCTGTTTCAGCACCTCCTGATGGCGGCGACCTAGAGTTTTGACGATAGTACCTCTGGATTCACTTTCATCATTGGTGAACTCCTTTGCTTCAGTTGTCAATTATCACTTATTGGTTGACAAACTGTTGAATCCTCTCCATGTTCGACTTCAGCTTACCCTTATTCACATGGTTTGGATTGTACTGGTTCTTTGGGATCATTTATGAAGACCTTAGTCCCTCATTTTGGGCTAAGTTGCGCAAGACCATGTTCGATTTTGATATCCAGCTCCCAGATCTTTGAAGACTCATCATTATTGTATTGTGGCTTTGATCCACCTTTGTAATATACGTGGTTTCTACCCGTATCATATGATGTAATCAAATATTGTAAAGGAGCTAGTGTTCCAATAAATTGAACATAGTATCCTCAGATGTAACTTTGTATATCACATTATTATGTATTTGTTTCAGGTACTCTCTCTACTCCATTGGATTTCTAAGTTTCTCCAGAGTTAAAGATTATAATGTATTTCGGCCATCATTCCCCTCTGACCTCACACATTAGGGGGCATCTGTTATACACCTGAGTGGCACCTCTCCGTCCGAGTGCTGATATCCCTCATGTCGGCACACAAAAGGACACTTATGGATAGAGGTTTTCCCTTAACACTATAGCTTGGCTTGTCATGAAATACATTCTACCTTCATCCATCTAGTTACTTTGCCATTTAGCCATGTTGGGATGTATTCGCGACTCTCATTATTTACAACTCGCGAGTCATTCGCGAGTCTCCTTCACAGCAAGTCATGAATCCTTGTATTCGTGGGTTGCGCTTATACAGAGTCACGAGTCATTCGCGGGTTGCTCTACTACATACCCGCGAATGTGCTCCTTAACATGAAAACACAAAATCACGCGCTAATGGGAGTTTAGTTAAGTCATTTTACTTAATCTCCCTAACTGTTACAACTTCCCCAACCTTCGAGAACTGCCTTATTTCACCCATATAAATATAGGCCTTGGGGAGGGTTGTGGGGACTTACACTTTGGAGCAAAGTTATGCTGGTGGATTGTTTACAGAAGTATTTGGAGCCGTGAAACTCAAAATCCTTTGGTGACAGAAGAGTCCTTGTCTCAAACGTTTGGTTGTACTCTGAACTTTCTCATTATTGATAGTAAAGAGATTACTTCTTCCACATGTGTCTCATATATCTTGGTTTGATAATTGTTTATGCTTCAGTATTTCATATCTGAATTATCTAACCTGCTAACATATATATATGAATCATTCTATATCTGGAAGACTGTCTCTGAACAGGTGAAAGAGGAGTGAACCTTGAATACTTTGGAAGTGGAGCAGATCGGAAGAGGACTAGCAAGGATCGAACATCGTTTAACAAGTAAGTTCTTCTAATCCCCTTATTTCCTATTCTGCACTTTAGAAGTCAATTGTACGCAAGTGTTAGAGTATGTTGGTAACCCCCGATCTACGATTATTAGGTGCATAATACCTTACAACAGTATGGTATACAAAGAATTGATATAAAAATTTATCAGTTTAAGCTGCAAATTTCAAAAGTACCCCCAAAAAAGGTTAGAATACCTGATGAGTATTTTAGCATACTTCCTTTGTCTAAGTAATATTTTGTTAGCTGCTCATAGAGATAATATACTTGTAATCAAATTGCAAAACCACTTGTTAGATGATTCAATTTATTCATAAAGACATAAAAGAAAAAGAGTCATGTGTAAACAATCTATTAGAAATGACTCTTATTTATTCAAAGAAACAAACACATATTTACATATATACAAGTGATAATAACTTAAAATATTTTTCATGGATCACGAGGAGGAGGAATAGCTTCCCCTTCAACTAATTCCATTTCATTTTGCTACAAATGTTTTTGTATGAAATCCTGTTTAGATGTCGGTTGGTGATGGAGCCTAAGTCTATGTCCATTTACTACAAAGGAAATTTCTAAGCCATCAATTGTTTTAATTTTTACTGGTCCAATTTCAAAAGCAGTAACTACTTCGTATAGACCCATCTAATGGGTAGTTAATTTTCCTTAAAAAATTTTAAACCGTGAATCAAATAGTAGTTCTCAATCTCCAGTATCAAACTGCTTTTGCTTAATAAATTTATCGTGTCATGTTTTTCGTTGATTCTGTATTAACATCATTCTTTGAAGTGCATCTTGTCTAATTTCATTTAAATCATTAATTTGTAATATTTGTTGTTTCTGTGCTTCATCAAAATTCATGCCTAATTGTGCTTCCATACGAAATTCAATACGTAAAAGGACTTGTTTACCATACACTAGATCATAGGGGTTATGTCCGGTAGTGTTTCTCCATGTTATCCTATAGGCCCATAAAGGGGGAGTCTATCTGCCCAATCCTTATGATGTAAGTGAATGGTCTTAGTTAAAATGGATTCTAATACTTTATTAGTTGATTCTACCTGACCATTAGCCTGAGGGTGATAAGGTGAATATTTACAATGTTGAATATCATATTTCGTAGTAAGCTATTTCATTAATTTAGAATTAAATTGAGTACCTTGATCTGTGACAATTTCTCTAGGTACACCAAACCGGGTGAATATTTATTGATATATGAATTCTACCACCGATTTCTCTGTGGCTCTAAATAAAGATTTAGCTTCTACCCACTTGGTGACATAATCTGTGCAAACTAAGATATATTTCTTTTTACGAGACATGGGAGAAATTGGTCCTACAAAATCAAGAGCCCATTTCTCAAAAGGTTCAATCATAACTTGGGGTTGTAAAGGAATTTTATCAGATGATGTAGGTCTACCCATTCTTTGGCAACTATCACATCCTTTAACATATTTGGCAGCATCCTTAAAAATTCTTGGGCAATAATAACCAAAATGTAGGACTTTATATGTCATCCTCTTATCAGAAAAATGTCCTCCACATGGTTCATCATGGCATGCATGGAGGATTCCTTCCATTTCATCCTCCCCCACACATCATCAAATAATAAGATCTGGACCAATGTGGAAGAGATCATTATCAACCCAAGAATAATTAGAACTCTAAACTATAATACAACGCTTCTCATGTGGGGACAAATGGTTTGGTATTTTCCCAGTTGCTAAATAATTGGAAATATCTACGAACTAAGGGGTATGAATAGATACAACAAATACATATTCATCAATAAAAGTGTCGTCATGAACTGGTTTGGTACTGTCTTCACGTTGAATACGGGAAAGGAAATCTACTACGAGATTTTCTTTACCAGGTCGGTCAATGATAGTAATGTTAAATTATTCCGATAAAATAATCCACCTCATCACTCTACCATTGGTAATTGGTTTATTCATTAGAAATCTAATGGCGGAGTGATCGGTATGCACAAAAAATTCATAACATGTGATATAATGACGAAATTTATTAATAGAATAAACTACTACCAAAAATTATTTTTTAGTAACATTATAATTTAATTCGGCAGGGGTCAAATTTTTGTTAATAAAATAGATGGCATAAGGTGCTTATCCTTCTTTTTGGCCGAGGACTCCTCCTATGGCCGTATAAGAGGCATCGGTAGAGATGTGAAAAGGAAGGGACCAATCAAGACCCCTAAGTATTGGTGCAACCGATAGTTTAGCTTTTAGGATTTAAAAATCATTTAGACAAGATTCTGTCTACTGGAATTCTGAGTCCTTTGTAAGTAACTTAAACATTGGTGCAACTATTTTAGTGAAATTTTCAATAAAGTGACGGTAATAGCCTGCATGACCAAGGAAACTTCTTGCTCTTTCTGAGTTTTGGGAGAGGGAAGGCCAACAATTACTTCGATCTTCACAGGGTCTACCTTAATTCCTTGGGAAGAAACATGGTGTCCTAAAACTATACCTTCTATCAGTAACATTCTACATTTCTTGTGACTAAGAGATAGGTTCATTTCTTGACATTGGATCAAGACCTTCTCAAGGTTTTCAAGGGATTCTTGAAAAGTATTAGCCTAGGTCGTAAAGTCATCCATATATACCTCCACACAGTCATGTATAAGATCGAAAAATATTCCTAAGACTGCTCGCTAGAAAGTGGTAGGTGCATTACATAAGCCAAATTGAAAAACTCGATAAGCATATGTTCCCCAAGGGCATCAATACTACATTTCGATCCAAAATCTGACGGTTACTTCCGACGGCGCGTGGATTTTTTCTTTTAAACCTACCAAAAATCAGAAAGTTAAATTTTTTTTTAAATTTTGGTCATAAGCGTCGCTTAAGCGACGGATAGGCTCATAAGTGTCGCTTAAGCGACAGCTAGCCTAGAAAGCGTCGCTTAAGCGACGGCGCACTGAGTGAGGTGACCGATTAAGTAAGGGCAGGACCTATTGGACCGACCTTACCTCGATGATAAATTCAATAGTGCAAAGGTTGCATGTGCAGGAAGGGAAATTGTTGAGTTAAAGGGTGGGGCAGCAGTCAGAATCCTTCTGATCTCCTCCCATGGGGGGATCAATGCTATATGTTCTGATATACAGACTTTTAGGTGAAAGGTTATCCTGTTCTGGGGCATCTCTCATATTGAGTATCTTTCGAGGGCCTTCGCCAACAGTATAATTTCTTCAGATCTTGCGGGAGGCCTTAATTCATGGGTCTATGAGGACCTGTTTCTCTGGGTACGTCAGAGGTTCTTTTCGTTGAGGTATACGAAACAATAGCTTGATCGGGGAAAACTAGACATAATTTAGTGGTTGGCCCTAAGACTTGTGGAATAATTTGTTTCTGGATGCGTGCATCAATTAGTAATTCATTGTCTCTTATCGACTGGTTAATCTTAGACCTGACCTTCTAGCTAGCAGTTTGAGGGGAAGAACAAATGGTCCCGTACTGAAAATGGCTTTCCACCAATTTTAAGAAAAGGAGAAAGCCCAAAATGGATTGAAAGGGTATTTGGTAGTCATGGAAAGTCATGGATCGGAGCATTAGATAACTCCCCTTTCACCTGAAGCCTGGTTAATCTTATGAATTAAGGCCTCCCTTTTCACCTAATGCCTAACTTGGTATCAGCCGATTTGAGCTTGGTTATAGTTTGGATTCTTGCCCTAAATCATATGCCCCCACGAAGAAGATGAAAGAACCAACACAAAAAGACATGCATTGAGGAGGTGGATGGATATTTAATGCACAAATGCATAACTCCATCCATGCGCCTAGGGTGAAGGCAAGGGGTAAGGTTGTTGTTTCATGCAATCCAATTTCGGGTCTGTCTATAGCTGTCTCTCCTAAGTGCATTCATTAAGTAAGTGTTCTAGGGCATATATCTCTTAAGCAGGTAGGTTATTAAAATAGAAGGTAAGGTTGTTTCATGCCATCCATCTCCCTCCATGCCATGCTATTCTGCTCGGGTTGATAGCAATACATCCTAAGCGCTTGATTCAGGTATAAGGCCATGTAGTTAGGAAAATTCCTCAGAGGCCTGCGCTCATTGAATGTGCTCCTGGGTGCATCAAAATGCTCTCGAGCATCCCTCAAAGTCTGCTCAAACCACCTGGGTCTCCTAATAGAACTGGTAGGAGCTAACTCTTCCTCTGACTCCCTCATTCACATTTATAACACTTTGTACCACATGATTCTAAATAGCCTGTTCCTGTGGGAAGCTGAAAAGTTCCTCCTTGTGTAATCTGTATTAACTTATTTCTTATATTGAACATCAACCAGGATGGGAAGGTTGTAGAGTGGAGAATCATGTGCCGAAGAATCAACATCAGTCTTTGTACACTATTTATTTGACAGCTTTGTGCAATTTCTACACTTTTTAATATTGCAGGTTGATAGGAGGTTTCAGCTGTTGGGCTATGCAGGTGTGATTTTATTGAATGTCACAATGTGGAGCTGCTATATCAACAGTCTTAAGTCTCTAACTTCGTTGCAAGCCACAGTTGTGAACTTTGCTACCAATTTTTTGGTTTCGGGATTAACTGGCCTCTTTTTCTTCAAAGAATCATTACATTTCCAGGTTTTTTAATTTCACCTGGTTTCATTTTTTATCCCAGTCTAGTAATAGCGAGGTGATTATATTTATTGTTAGTTTTATAATATGTATAAAACAATTGCCTTGATTCAAAAAATTTACATGATGTTATACAATTTTTCAAGTTTTAATGCATTATCGTCTTTTTTATTTACATTCCCAGTCGGGTTAGTGTAGAGCTTTAAAAGAAGTGACAAGACTTTTCTAATGTTACATTCCAAAGAAATAATTTAATGATAGATTAAATTCCCGCTGGGCCAAAATTAAAATACAAAGATTGATTTGCTCCCAGTTAATTCTGAAATTTTCACAGTGGTTTGTAGGTGCCTTTCTAATTGTTTTGGGTACCCTCATCCTCAGCAAATCAAGCACTACACCAAAGCATGCTTCCCATGCTGCAAAGAGTAATCTGGAATAAATGTCATACTCAATGGAAGTTTGGCATTTTGAAAAAAATATTTTTGTATCGAATATCTTCTCAAGGAGTTGCATGTTGATACGTCAAGATGTGAAAACTAGATTTAAGTTATTGTTTCCGTTGGGATACATCACTTTTGAAAAATCCAAATTAGAAAATTGTATTGATTATCACTCTATGGACTGTACTCGGTTCAAATTCTGGGAAGCTTGTGAAAGTTTTGATTGGTCCAATTGATGCCTGGATTTTAGTTTCATAAAGAATTGCTATATTTTCAGCATAGCTTCATTAAGTTGTAGACTCTACAAGGGGTTCGAGGAACCAAGACCAAAATCATGAGCACTTTGAGAAGTGGCCTCCATAATTTCAATTGACGATTTTCATATTTTGATGGATGCAAGTTAATATATGATAAAGTTACTTTCAGGTTCAAACTGTTAAGCAAATAGCAAGATGTGAAAATGGAAAGTATTCATTGTTTTTTACTCTAACTTGATTTACTATGGTAGGAAACCGCTGAGATGTACTGACAGGTGTGTCCATTTGTGCCCTAGCCCTGTCATGGACCTCAGCTGTCTCTTCAGAATGATGCCAATTAGGGCTCATGGACAAAGGAATCTCAGGAGGGTGAATTTAACAAATATTTCTTTTCCTTCCAAACGGTCTTCTGAATAGTCTACCATCTCATCGCCATGAGTGGACAATACAAAGGAACAAAACGTCAAATCACTACCCCATGACAAATACTGTGAACTCAGCCGATCTAGGTGAGATCTCATTCAATTTTGTTCTTCTATTGTGCAAGTACTACTCATGCTAATGAAGTATTTTACCTTTGGCCGAGATGTAATAGGTGAGGTGTTTACTAACATAATTTTAGGGTTTGCACTCAGCCTCCAAGCTCAATGGAATGGCTCACTTACATGGGTGGGATGCTTCACTAGGGATAGCCTGTGTTTTATGGGTATAAAATACACATCTGGGCATGCAAACGGCCACTGTCTTGTTTGCAATATGCATTAGGAACTAACCAAACCTGTTTGACCAACTAATGAAAATCCAGTTGATATACTTGACTTGTTTGGCAAATTAATACAACATCTACTGTGTTCTGATAAATATTGTTTGTTATGAAATAATTATTTTGCTTTGAGTAAAATATGCAGAGATTTAGTAGTCAGTTAATTCCAACAAGTGAGTCCAAAACACTGTAGCCGGGAAAAGGCACTTAAAATGTAGATTTCCTTTTCATATTTTGATAACTTAGTCCTAGTTCCTTGTGGACCAAAATAGTAAGCCATGTTGAAGAATAGCTCTGTAGCTTTAGGGGCATCCTAATGAATAAAATCTCCATAGGGAATAAAATTTCCATCTTAGACAGTTTGCAATATCTGATCATGTTTCCATTGCTTGGAAGGAAAACTATTGATGAAATCCATGGAAATGGATTCCCATGGTCTGGAAGGAACTACAAGGTGGTCCAACTACAACACAAAGTTGATTCAACTTGCACAAGTTGTCTAGATTGTGTAGGTTGACCACTGTGCGTTGTTGGATGGATTCCATGATACTATTCAAAGAGATCAGCCATTGCATGCTCTTCTGTGACTCCCTCATTCACATTTATAACACTGGAGGACAACTTACATTTCTAAGGGAAGGAAGGCCATTTAGTGTTGTCATTCAGCCTTGTCATTCAGCTCTCTTCCATAGTTTGTTGTATTTTGAGTTCACCTTTGTTCCTCAATCATTATTGATAGCATGTGACCTCTAGAAAAACATAGCAGCTAATGACCTTATATAGACAGGGTATTCATAAGGCTCTATCCACTGATGTGTTTGTTATTTCCTTGCTTAAGTTGGAGCTAATAGCAACTGCAAACATAAACCTTACATAGACATATATTGTGATTTTTTTTGGGTCATCAATAGCCTCTGCAAACATAAATCTTGAATGGACAGATGTGTTTTATTTTGGATCATTGTATCTGCTATTTTTATTGATTCTGTTATTATTCCATCATTGAGGAAGTTAGGCAGCTCTCTTCCATAGCTCTCTTTAAGGTTGCTATAATGTGCATGCCCATACTTAGACAAGTATTCTAGGTTCAACTTCCTCTAGTGTGACTGCTTTCATCATGGACTTTATTGATCTTTGTCTCTTTCCTAGTTTAGTGGTGCCAGAAAGTTTACTCAGCAAGCCAATGTTGCCTTGTTCTGGTTAGATTTGACCTAGTTTTGGGTTCGAGTTGAGTTAAATTGGAAATTTTGGGTATAACAGAGCAAGGCTTGCTTTGCTTTACTCTTCTTCTTTGTCATTTTATTTGTTTACAAGTTGTGGATTAATTCTAAGTATTGCAGATCAAAATTGCAATTGTATATTTATGTACCCAGTTGCAGAACATAATTTATTGATAAGTTTAAGTTGTTTTTAAAGGATTTTTTGCTTGGTTGCATTTGACCTTCCTCTTTTGAGAGTATTTTTGGAATTCCTAGTGATGGGGGTCATGGTATTAATAGTATCTTAATTGTGGGAGGCTAATATTGGCCATTATTTTGTGCTATCATACACTGGCGAGTGGAAAACCCATGTTTTTCATGTTCTTAGTTATTATTGCCAAGTATGCAATGCAATTGATGAAAACAACTTTGTGCATTTAGACTTTGGACCGAGGTGAGCTTGTGGAGCTACAGTTGATGCGAGGTGATTTCTCTCTGTGATTAGAGGCATCACAATATTAAATTATAATCTGGACAGCACAGTTGCAAAGCTGCAAACAAAGCTGCAAAGAAAGCTTGATCTGATGGATAGTGAAAGGGAATTACTGATCCAGAAAAATATAGATCTAAGCGCTGAAATGCAGTCCTTGAATACAGAACTGGTGGCAGCAAAGTCTACATATGATACAACGACTACTCACTTGAATAATATTAAATAAGAAAAAGAGGCTTTAGATGAGAAATTGACAGCACAGCTCTCTAGAAATTATGCTCTTGAACTAGATTTGTTGTCAACAAAGTCTTCCTTAGAAGAAATGAAGGAATCTGCTTCCAAGGGTGAGCTACAAATAGCTAATTTGTAGAGTCAGCTCTTAGCTGTTGCAGAGAAAAAAGATGGTCAAATTTTTGATATACAGAGTCAGCTTTCAGCCATGGCAGAGGAGAAACAAAGCCAATTAGCTGATTTACAAGATGAGCTTTCAGCCCTTACTGAGGCAAAAAATGTTCCTTGATGAGAAAAATGTCAAGCTGGAAAGAGAAATACTAGTTTGAGAAGAAGAGCAGCTATGCCGTAAGAGCAGAATAAGGGAGTTTGAAATAGCCATCAAGTCTCTTAGCGAGGATTGTGAAGCTTCTATGGCCATCGAAGCAGAGAAACAGGGCCAGTTATCTGGTTTACAACATCAGCTCTCAGACCTTGCTGTGGAGAAAAAGTGTCTAGAGGAGAAATACAATTCTTTACTGACTGAACTGAATAAATTGTCATTGGTTTCAGAAGAAAATGTCCATCTTCAGGACAGAATAAAGGAATTGGAGACTCGTGTGGGTTCTCTCACTAGGGATTTTGAATGTAGAGATATTAAGCTCCAGAAGTTTAAGTCAGAATTTCAAGGTTCTCAGTTGTGTGCTGAAAATGGAAAGCCAAACGGCGTGCATGTCACCGGAGAACCAAATGATGTGCCTGGAAAACCAAAGCCAAAGGCAGCCTTTGAAAATTAAAATCCAAAAAGGTATTATGCATGGCCTGCTGTAGCATCTACCGGTGCTCTCGTTGCAGCAATAGTTACAGCTTACCTCAAGTTCTTAAAGTAAGAACTGAATCTGACTTTTCCTCTAGCATAGTCTTCGCAACCATCGGTATTTTGCTATAACTAGTTCTGATGTGTTGCAATAATTTTACTTATTGTCACACTGTTTTGTAACCATCATCTTTTTCATCGTATTCATTTAAAAATCAAGAGCATTTCATTTCATATTTCATATTGTATATGTTGTCTGAGCAGATCATAGAGATTCTGTACCTGATCTTTTGCTCTATATAAAGATATTTTGAAATGCACGGGATGGAAAATATATATTGGATTAGAATGCCACATGTGCATAAATCAGAAACAGTCCTTGTTAAAATGTATATTAATTTAAATTGTAGCACCATAAACTTGTTTCGGCTTGGATGGATTTCATATGATGATACCACTATATTGCAATTTCCTAGACATTTTCTCTCTAGGATTGAAGTCAGTATTTTGGTAAAATTAATTATTGGTGTTTCTAAAAGGATGTCGTCTGATTCCATTCTGTATTTTCTTTTACACAGGCACAAGGATCTCTATCAGGTGGCATTGCAGGTTTCGAATATTGAAGAACTTTAAGATGTTATCCTTAATTACTTAAAAGCATTGCACAAACAGTGGTCAGATTCGATGAATACATTTAGAGAGAAATTTTGTCTCCTTTCATCTTTACTTGTTGACCATGGTATAGAAATTCAGTCCTGGTATTTATAATATAGATACGGATTTTTAATATTTTGGAAAGTTTGAAAATTCTATGTGATGTTTTCTCTTTTAAACATTTCCTGAAATACCTGTATTATTTTTCTAGTTGTATGTGCTTTTCTATTACTATTTGATTTAATATTCAGTTGTACTTCTGTTCAATTGACAAATTCATTGCAGGAATAGACTCAAACCCACAAGATGAATTAGTGAATCTTTTTTGTGGTGTTCCTGTGAGTGATCCACTGCGTCAGTTTTTAGAAAATTCTCTAAGTGAAGGGGTATGGAGTTTCTTAATTTTTATATTGCTTTTTGAAATGACTCAGTGGAGTCACATGTTGTGCCTTGTTTTCTCACAGAAAATGCATGAATGGATGCTTGCAGGGATTAAAATGATTAGCAAAGAACATTGATTCTACTGGTAAGGAGATGCATAGTATCATAGGGGATCATTTGCAGGTGAGTTTCTCATATTTACAACTTCTTTGAAATTAAAGTGATTTAAATGATGATTCTTTTGAATAGTGAACTTAATCTTCTCTGTTGGATTTTTCAATTGAAAAAGAAAGATTGCATTAGGTTTCTCTACTATAGGTGTAAACTCAACGTTTCTCTATGAACATTGTTCTTGCAAAAAACCAAAATCGTTCATTTTCTTTGTTTTCAGGCTTCCCTCCTCCCCTCTTGGCAACTGCACCTTTCTTTGAGGCTATGTTTCTTTGCTCAATGTTGTTTCTTCTTTTATGCCATTTCTTAAGATGTATATATACATCGTGTCATCCCCATTTGCAGATATGCATCATGTCATCCCCATTCCATCCTCTCCTACCATATTCTCACCATCTCTTGAATCTCCAAGCAAGAATAAAAATATTCCTCTCAGTGAAATAAGCTCTCATGTCCTACATTAGTAGCTTACTAAAGGGCCACATCAAGGACATTCTCAGACTCCTAACTATGCCAAAGAAGTTGGGTTGAATTGTAGGATTGATTCTGAGATGTAAATATGAATATGTTTGAGTTGATATTAGTTGTTTGTTTTCAGTCAAACTGAAGCCATATCTTAAATTGACCAGTCGTTTATTTATTATTAAAGTTCAATATCAGTGATATTCTTTGAACTGCTTCATTCTTGATTTGGAGGAGTGACAATCTAGAAAGAATAAGATACTGTATTTTTTATTTTACCTAAATTTGATGATCTTGTGCTGGTCTTTAAAGTGATAAATAATGATAGGGTTGGATCTTGTTGATTTACTTTTAACTATGAATGTTGCCAATTTATTTTGATTCACTAATGTGTGATAAACATGTTTGAGAAAGATTTCAATTCTGAAAAATAGTGCCTGTGCTTACTTTTCCTACTTTGTTAGCCAGTAGCTGAAGTACTGTCATTTAGAGTTGGGGAGCTGAAGGGACTTTCTCGGTAGTATTTACATTTGCAAAGCATTGGGTTGGATGAATATCTGGTTGATCAAGCCATGGAAGATGCTGGAATGCTGGGAGTGCAGATTGAGCGGCTGCTTAGGATTCTCTCTGAAACTATTTATCAGGTTTATGCACTTTTAATTGTCTTTAGCATTAGTTGTACACATGAACCAGCCAAAATATGTCCATCTTTTATTTGCAGTACTTTATGAGATTCACGGGCAGTAAGCTAGCTAATCTCACAGTGGATGAATACCATGGCATGGGTTTGAGATATTGGTATTTCATCATAAATAGAATCATGTGGATCATTAAGTACATTTTTTTTTCTGTTTCATTTTGTCTATGCAGATTTTTACTTCTGTCGCAAACCTTGAAATCACATTGCTTGGACTAGTTGATCTAATGACTGGACTTGAACGGTTTTAGAAGAGGTGATGAAATGAATGTATGTATAGCATCATTGATCAAATTATTAGAGCCAAAGCAAGAGCAATTTCTGTATGTCATTCAGCGTGGCAATTTCTGTATGTTTAAAAGATTTTCCATCTTGTAGAGTAACCTACCCTGAACATGATAGTTATTCTTACCAAAAAAAAAACAACACAATATTTTTTTTTTTTTTAAATGCCATACCGTCGCTTAAGCGACGCCTTTAGGTGTTGATGATGCGACATCTGTAGTAATTTTTTCTTTTTAAACTTCCCTACCGTCGCTTAAGCGATGGTTATACCTGTCTCTTAAGCGACGCTTAATGTTTATCTTCATTGCTTAACCGACGGACATCTGCAGTAATTTAAAAAAAAAAATTCCTACCGTCACTTAATAAGTGTCGGATAACCGACGGTTACTTAGGTGTCGGATAACCGACGACAAGTTTCCGACGCTTAAAAAAAAACCAAAGTGTCGTACATGCGACAGGGAAGTGTCGAAAATCCGACATGACGGCCGTCGGATTTTTGGTCGAAATGTAGTAGTGCATGTAAAAGTGGTTTTGTCTTGATCTTCTAGTGCTATTAAAATCTGATTGTAACCACTATACCCATCAAGAAAGGAAAAATATTATTTACCTGATAGAGTATCTAATACTTGATTGATAAAGGGTAAAGGAAAGTAGTCTTTAAGTGTATCTTTGTTTAGCTCCCTAAAATCAACACAAATACACCATTTCCTTGTAACTTTTTTTAGGACTACTACTAAAGGAGATATCCATTTACTGTTGAAAATACGATAGATGAAACCAACAATGAAGATTTTTTGTAATTCTTGTTTTACTATATCCTTTAGAGCAGGATTCATCCTCCTCTATCGCTACCTTACAGGTGACATGCTTGGATCCATATAAATATGGTGAATACAGGTATCAGGGTGTATGCCCTTCATATCGGTGTATTCCCATGCAAATTCTCTAGCTTGTTTCTTAAGAACTTTAAGCAGTTGTGCTTACTGGTTTTCACTTAATTCCATGTTTATATGTAAAAAATATTTAGGGCCAACCTCACAAGGTATGGTATATGGTCCTATATGTTCTTCAATCGAGAAAACACAAGGTGTTTCTATAAACATAGAAAGAGCCATATTCTCTTGAAACTTATCTCTGAAAATATGATTGATTTGAGTAAAGGACTGAGGGAAATCTGTACAGGTTGTCGAAGAAACAAACAGGTTTAATACATTCTCAGTGGTTTGCTCCTGAAGTGCCCAAGAGAAATCACTAGGAAGAGAGAGATCATCAAAGTATTTGTCCCCAAAAGAACAATTTAACCACCATGAGTTTTCAGTTATTGGTTGTGTTGGGGGGTATGAAATAAGTCTTTGTGTGGAAAACCCATTGGAAATAGTCATCTCTCCATCCCTACATCCTATAAAATCATTTGCAGTAGCTAACCATGGTCTTCCCAGAATAATAGGATGTCCTTTAGAAGGATCCTTTGATTCTATCACCATAAAGTTGACATGGTATTTCCATGAAGCTACTGATACAACAATGTCATCCAGGACTCCAACGGGTTTTACCATAGTGCGGTTTGCAAATTCTAGGATGGAAGGAGTAGGTCGAAGAAATTGTCCAAACTGTAAAGATTCTAAAACTGTAGTGGTCATCATGTTAATGGCAGAGCCTAAATCGATTAATGTATTTGTCAAAACCCCAAATTTTCAGAAAAATTTATAATTTTGAGATAACATAAAATGTTGAAATTGCGGTTTACTAACAGCTAAAGGTTAGCAATAAAAGAAACAGTTAAAAGATTAGTATTACATAATCTCAATTATGTTAACTCAACAGTTTCCTTTTTGTAACAAGATTAAGTTTAATTTGCGCATTGTTTTTATTTCAGTTTACTGATGAGTTTTCTTTATGACCAATAGGTAGAATCTGACTTTGAAATCCTGGGCTTACTTAGCATTTATGCTAATGCAGAAAGATTACTTGTTCTTACAGTTTTATAGGTATGAATGATCGAGTAACATTTTTAATTTCATAAAGTATCCAGCAGTATTTCTAACTGCAATTAATAACCTTAGTAAATAAGCTTCTATATTTCAAACGAACTTCCGTGAGGTAAAAACAGTTTGTTTTCTTCATTTGTTCTTGTAAACGAAGTTTAGATGATTGAGTTTCTTTCTTTAATGTACGTAGTGACAGTAAAATACTTTCTGTGGTTCTAAACTTGTAATCTTAGTTGCTTGATAACTTCTACTTTAATAAGCATTACTTGCAACGTTATACTGATTGTATTTTGAGTTATTATACATTATCATACCACTTATTTGAGTATCAAGTTGTTCGATATTTAACTTATGTAGAGAAACTTATAACCTATAAACTTTTGACAGTTAAGTTGATTAGTGTAAAAATGATAGTGTCTTTTCATAAGAAAACATTGTTGTCTACATCTCTTAAATCTATGTCAAACCATGAGGTTCTATTGATTATAGACTCGAGAAGGATCAATCCATTTTAAATTATTATTGTCCTATAATACTTTACTTATATTAAGTTACTGTCTACCAACAAATTCTAAGGTTGATGTTTCTATAAATATGAACCTTCTATCCTATGCTAAGCACCAGTTATTTTGTGTAAGCATAAGATCATTCTATTAAGTATAAAGACATGGTAATTTACCAGTAAAATGCCATGTTGATAAACAACCAATGACTATTAAAGTCTAATCCCAAATAGACTATGTAAAAGAGTTATGTATATATTCTTTTACCACATTAGCCATCTTTAACATTTATTTCCAACCAAACTTTAGTTTTACATATATATATTATTATTATGTTTTTAAACATACAATTCTGCCATTTAATTTGAAGCTCCTAAACAAGTCTAAACAACATTGATCTTGTAAAGAGTTTATGATTCTAATATTTAATGTTATAATCAAATTTTATCATAAAATCCACTAGAGTTATGGGTTTAGAGGAGTCTAGCCTTGCGTTGACCATAATATATATAGAAACATAGAAATATATAGTTGTTCTATGATTTTGCACATTTCATCTTGGACTTTACATTAAACAAATAGTTATGATATTTTAACATGGATAAACATGGTAATCATAATGTTAACATTATAATATCGACATTTGTAAATGATTTAAGGAATCATTTCCACCCCAAACTGATTGGTTTATGAGTAAAGGGTCTGTTTTATAAATCAAATATAAACAATCATAATAGTATCGGACTATATGATTACTATACCTTCGATTGGTCAATGATCCGAGGTTTCTTGTTATCTAACGCCCAAACAGCATTATGTTATAAACATATTATGTGAACAATTAACTTTATAAATGATTGATCAATATAGTTCCTGCATTATTTATTCACGAATCATTATATAAATAATTGTAAATTATTGGCATGCAGGTGACTATAGAGCTCGACCCATGCATTGTTTAATTTTTCTTGTGGGCACATGGACTTCTCCTGTCCATGCATTAGAGATATAAATTCTTTGTAACCCTACTCTTTGTCATTTCCCTCCATGGTTCTTGGGTCTTCGGCTCCTCTGCAACCATTCTCATGGCGGCCACGATACCCTTCTAGTTGCTAGTTGTGCTACGAGTCTTGATTTGAGTTGTTTCAGCTTCCATTATTCACTTTTATAACTCATTCTTTGTACTGTGAGTTTTTATCTCTGTAATGGTTTGTTGAGATTTGTAGCATAAGGATTACGGCCTATATGTGGTTCCTTCTTGTTCATCTATGGTCTGTTATTGCAGAGATAGGTTAAGATTTGCTTACTGTTGGTTAAACCATTGCCCTCGTCATAGGGTTTGAGAGTTTCATTTTCAAGCCTTAATTGTTGTTGACAGCTCCAGCTTCGTTGTTTAGTTCTTTCGTGGTTGTTGCTAATGCTTGTTCTTGCTACTGCTGTTAGTGTGGCTTGTACATGATTCCTTGTCATCTCTATCACTGTGAGTATGAAGGTTTGGATTCTTGTTATACTGGTTGTGGTGCTATTGGTCCTTCGTGGCTCCATAACCTTTGCTTCCAGGTAATGTACGCATTTGAGAGTTTTTAAAACTAGATTTTGTTTTCAGTATTTAGTTCTAAAAGCAAGTTTTTAATTGAACTTTTATTTCCATTTTGCAGGTGATAGTTCGCATAACCCTTGATAGAAAACACTTCACAAAAGGACCGATTCTCTAGCTACGGGTAAGCCCTAGTTATCAAATCGCTTTCCCTGCTTGTGCAGTCCTTAGGGGACAGTTTCCAGTTGGAAAAAGTTACGGCATGGTTGTTACCCAGTCTTGGGTTGTTGTTCTTCAGTTTACTAGTTTTGATTTTTGTTTAAACCCTTGCTTACGGCAGGGTAACTCCAGCTCAAGTTGTGACTTGTAAATGTTTGTTTCTTATTTTGGTACAATGTTTATATTTAAAGCCTTTACGGCCTATCAAGCAATACACAGTTTCTTTTAAAGTATAAAGATTATCCTTTGAGCTTAGACTGAGTTTAACTTTAAGCTCTTATGGTGACTTTGTAAACTAGGTTTTTTACCCTATTCTCCCGTGAAATAGAAATTTTGTTGTATATTGATTATTTTGACTAAAGAATATTAATGGCTTAAGACTGTTATTCCATCATATTATATAATTATTTACCTACAGGCTCATAAATTCGAGCTAGGGTTTCCTGTAGGTAACTCTTGTGTAAAATAAATTCTTCACTTTGTTCTTTAAGCTTTAGTTACTTAGTTTAATTGATTTAATTATTGTTATAGGTATATAGTGTAAATTTCCATTTATATTATTATAATTGTCCTTTCACTCTCCTTAAAGGACTGTAATAATTTATAACAGTTTAGTTGTTTAATAATAAATAATACAAATAATTGGATTATCGCTTAAATGATTGTCATTTACTTATTTTGTTTGTTATTAGGGTTTCGACCCTATATTTTCTTTTACAAGTATAACTTGTTTGTATAGGTTAAAAGAAACAGTTATTTTTATAAATAAACATTTATTATCATATTTTAGTTGTTTTAATTTAATAAAATATAGATAGGGTTTATTAAAGTTCTTTGATAAGATGTACATAAACTATGTACTTTCTTTGTTCTTTAGAATTTAATTATGATAATGACACTCTACTTGAGGTTCAAATAATTGTGGATATAGTCAGTTATTATTAAAAGTAAATAAACTAAGTATTTCTGATTTAAATCTTTACTTAGCAAAATAAAATAAAGTGGTTTGTCTGAGTTATTTATACTACCTCTGCTACAGGTTAAAAATATAATTACAAGGAAAAGTATATATATATATATATATATATATATATATATATATATATATCACAGTTTACCCTCC
>LPNX010365378.1:26153-43749 GCA_001517045.1 Pseudotsuga menziesii
ACTTCCTATGCTGAAGTACGGTCTGGTCCTTCTAGATGTGGAAAAACGCAGGTTAGGATTATTTTACATCTATTTCAGGTTCATTCTTTCAAATATCTATAAGATTACTAACTCTAATATTTCCAACTAAACATTTAACATAACAATCAGAATCACTTTTTATCATTTAACACAGTAAAACAAAAAGATTGTAGAACCTGACTAAGCTAGACAACAATAGCGTTAGGAGGCCGTTCCTCCCTACCAACTCCTGGAGAGTGCTCAAACAACGTCTCCTCAAGACCCCCGAGCTTGTTCCTGGTCTCCTTGGCTGAGAACTGGTGGAGAAATCAAACAATAAACTAGTCCAATGACTCCGTAATGATTCTACACACAACAGTAAGATCCTTTAGCTAAAAAGATGCACTAGATCACTCAACAGTTTAACCCTTCAAACTCTTTCCACAAATTCCCTTGCCATTGAATTCTCTAAAGTTCATTCACCTGAATGATAATTTCTCTAGAATGAGCAGCCTCAGCTCTCTTCAATGGGCATTTTTATAAGATTGCCTAGGTCATTTGGGTCAGTTTGTCATTAATTGAGCCACCTGCTTTGATCCCATTTTCTTGGGGGGTCATGAATCCAAATGTAGGGAGGTTTCCAGCTGCAACAGTTGGAAGTGTTTGAGGATATTGCCACATTTCTGTTTGCTCTCCACCCAGTCTCCTCCACCAACTTGACCAGTAAACAATATTTTAACAGCTCTCCTAAGCTGTTGTCTCCACTTTTATTTATTTATAATTAAAATATTCAGAAATACATTCAACATCCTTAAATCTGTTGAGTCATCAATTACAACTTAGCAAAAAATTTAACATAATGTCTTTAAATAAAATCAAATAAGATAATATTTTTTTGCAAAATTGGGGCATGTGACATACACACCCCCTTAGAACATAACATCGTCCTCGATATTATTTATTCTTCATCCTTAGAATTCCCCTGGAACAGAATTGGATATGCATCTTGCATACTACTTTCCAATTCCCAGGTGGCTTCTTTTGGACTAAGGTGCTTCCATTGCACCTTCACCTATCCAATGCTGCGGTTCCAAAGTGTGATCTCCCTCCGCTCGAGGATAGAGTCTGGTTCCACTAGAAAATATCCTTTTGGTTCCACCTGTACATCATTCTAGTTAACAACATGAGTAGCATCATGAACATATTTCTTTAATACAGAAATGTCAAAAACATTACGTACTCTTAAATTTGGTGGTAATGCTAATTGATAAGCTACTTGTCCAATCCCAGACAGAATTTCAAATGGACCATAGTAACGAGGTACTAGTTTGGCGCAACTCCCCAATCTCAGAGAGCTCTTTTTGGGCCTTACCTTGATGAACACATGTTCACCTACCTGAAACTCCTTTGGAGTTCTTTTTAAGTCTGCTTGACTTTTCTGTCGATCCTATGCAATCTTCAGATTACCTTGCACCCGTTTTACAATTTTTTCCATTTCTTTTAACAGTTCAGGACCTAATACCAATATATTCACTGGATTACTCCAAGAGATAGGAGTATTACATTTCCTTCCATACAAAATTTCGAAAGGACTAAATCTGGCTGATGGCTGGTAATTATTATTATAAGCAAATTCTACCAGATGCAAATAATCGTCCCATTTACCTGGCTGATATTTCACATACATTCTTAATAAATCTTCCAGCACTTGGTTTACTCTTTCAGTTTTTCCATCTGTTTGAGGATGGAAAGAAGTACTAAAATTTAATGTAGTATTTAACCCTTTAAACAAAGACTTCCAAAAGTTTCCTGTAAATTTAGGATCTCTATCTGAGATTATTACTTTCGGTATTCCATGCAATCGGAAAATCTGTTTTAGAAAAATATCAGCAATGTTTGTAGCTTTATAAGTAGTTTTAACAAATATAAAGCGAGTTGCTTTTCTTAACTTATCAACTACTACCATGATAGAATCATTTTGATTCTGATTTCTAGGTAGTCTAGTAATAAAACCTAAACTAATTATCTCCCATTTCCAGCTAGGAATGGGTAATGGCTGAAGTAATCTAGTTGAGTGTTGATGTTCAATCTTCACCTGCTGACATTCAAAACACCTAGTGATATACTATGCTACTTCAGTCTTCATATTTGGCCAAAAATATTCTTTTCTTAAAATAGTTATAGTCTTTTGATAGCCTGGATGACCTGAGTATGGAGTTTTATGAATTTCATCTAGAATTAACAGCTTAACTTTAGATACGTTAGGTACATACATCCTGTCTTTATACAGTAAAAATTATTTTGCATTTAAACTGTATCCTTTACTTAAGCTTTATGTTGGATTTTCTTTAGTTTTAGCTTGTAAACTTTGGTAAATTTCATCTTGTTCTATTCATTATTTAAGCTGTTCATCCAAATATGTAGCATAAGTGCTGATAGCTGCTGCGAAATTCAGCCTTGCATTCCTACTTAATGCATCAACAACTTTATTTTCTTTTCCTTTAATGTGCTGAATTTTGAAATCATACTTACTTAAGAAAGCTAACCACCTAGCTTGTCTGGCATTTAGATTAGGCTGATCTAATAGATACTTCAATCCTTTATTATCAGTCATTAAAATAAATTTTCTACCAATTAGGTGATGTTGCCACATCTTTAAAGCATGTATAACAACTGCTAATTCTAGATCATAAGTTGCATAATTCTTTTTATGAATTTTTAAATTTCTTGACCCATACACAATAACATTCCCTTCTTGAGTCAGAACATCGCCTAAGCCATCATTGTAGGCGTCAATGCATACTACAAATTCTTTATTATGATCAGCTATTCTTAAAATAAGTGCGCTGGTTAATAAAGTTTTCATTTTTTAAAATCTTTCCTCACATTTCTGGTTCCAGTCAAACTTCTTTCTTTTCTTTTGCAAAGAAGCTATCGATTCGCAATCCTCGAAAAAACTTCAATGAACCTCCGGTAGTACTGGGTAATGCCTATAAAAGATCGAACATCCGTCACATCCTTAGGAATAGGCCAATCTTCTATTGCCCTTATCTTTTCAGGATCTACTGAAATCCCTTCCTTGGTCACCACATGACCTAAGTACTGAATCTTATCCTTGAAGAAATCACATTTACTAAATTTTGCGAAGAGTTGATGATCTCGCAACTCTTGTAACACAATCTTTAAATGTTCTTTATGTTATTCTTTAGTTTTTGAATAGATTAGAATGTATTTGATAAACACGACCACAAACTTATCTAAATACTTATGCATAACGTTGTTCATTAAACACATAAAAACAGCTAGGGCATTAGTAAGCCTGAATGGAATGATGACAAATTTGTAATGACTATATCTAGTTCTGAATGTTGTCTTAAAGATATCTTCATCTTTAATCATTACTTGATGGTATCCAAACCTTAAATATATTTTAGAAAAAACCGTGGCTCCACGTAGTTGATCAAACAGATCATCTATGTGGGGCAACGGGTATCGATTTTTAATGGTCACCTTATTCAACGGACGGTAATTTATGAAAAGTCACATGGTTCTATCCTTTTTCTTAACGAATATGATAGGTTCCCCCCAAGGAGACACACTTGGTCGAATATACTTTTTATCAATTAGTTCTTTTAATTGAGACTTTAATTCATTAAGTTCTAGTATGTTCATTCGATAAGGGGCCTTTGAGCTAGGTACTGTACTAGGTACCAGCTCAATGGTGAAATCCAATTCCCTTTTTAGAGGTAGTCCCAGAATTTCTTCAAGGAATACATAAACATATCCTCTTAAGACTGGTATGTCTTCCAATTTTATCTTATCTATCTTAATTAGACTCTCCTCATCAGTTATTGTTACTGCATAAGATTTACATCCCTTCCTAATAGCTCTCTTAAGCTGTAGGGAAGAAATATGCCTTATGGTATTTTTTCTAGGGATTCCTTTTACACTTAATACTTTTCCATCACTATTTAAACATGTGAAGGTTTTATCATAACAATTTAAAATTACCCTATGTTGTTCTAATCAGTCCCTACCAATCAGAAAATCATAAGAACCAAGAGGCAATACATTAATATTTACAATAGTTTCAAAATGATCCATAACTACTGCACATTCTTTTACAAAACAAGTTACCTTTCTTTTAGCACCAGTGGCTAACTGAACCAACCAACAATTCTTGAATTTTTCAACAGGTAACTTACATTTTTCTACCATTTTAGGTGCAATATAACTGAGACTAGCTCCTAGATCAATCAAAATAGTTACAGGGGTTTGATTTATCATACCTTCTACTTCCACGATGGAAGTTTGATATTCTTCTTGTCGATTCTCCAAGGCTGCGTTGATTCTGGGCATATTCCTTTCTAATTCCCCAACGGTCATCTCCTCCTGTATGGTATGAATATTGCTAACATTCTTTTTTCGATTAGGACAGACTGAAGCATAGTGTGGGCCATTACACTACCAGCACTTTATAGGTTCTTTGCACTCAAAGTTCTTGGTAAAATTTCCATGATTATTAGCAATTTCTTTACCCTTAGAATTATTCTGATTGCTGGGTGTATTATTCTTATTTCATTGGAAGTTCTTATTATTAGGATAATTTATGGCCTTATTGTTCTTAGAATTTTTGCTGGGCACAAAATCCTTCTTCTTTTGTTCATACTAGTTATTATTTTTCTTGGCTTTCCAGTTGGCCAAGCTTTCCTTCTTCCAATTATGTTCAAAGCAGAAGTTAGCTTTCCTCATAGCTTCTTCCAAAGTCTTTGGATTGTCATATTCAATCCTGTCCTTAATATGATAAGGTAGACAGCTGAGGAATCATTGTACCTTTGGTTTCTCATCTACAAGGTATGGCACATACCTAAGTAGACTTAAGAACTTGCTGTTTAGATCTTTCATTGTCATTGATCCTAATTTCAGCTCATAAAATTCTTTTTCTCTCTCTTCATAATATTGCTCAGATAGAAATTTATTTTTAAAATACCTCTTAAAGGTACTCCAGTTTACATTTTTCTCTTTTATTCCCTTAACTCTCTTCAAGTCCTGCTACCAAATGTCAGCCTTTCTTGAGAGGTTATCGATAGCCATTCTAGCCTTTAAATGGTTAGAATAGTTATATATTTGGAAGTACTTCTTCATCCCATATAACCAGGATTCAGCTTCCTCCCCCTTCTTAGTCTCTCCATTGAATGTCGGTGGTTTTATCTTTTTCAATTCCCCAGAAATTTTCTCATAAGGTTTGTATTTCCTCTTTTTAGTATACTGGTTATCATCACTACTATCACTAGTAGAATGGTAATTTCGTTGTTCACCAAACACCTCTGAAGATGAACTACTTTCATTTTTAGTATGTTTCATCTTTTTAGATTTACGTTGATGACTTGTATCTTCTGATTCCGTTCTTCTACCCCTACCCTTAGTTTGAAACCTTTATGTTAGGATTTGATTCAGCTCCTCCTGAGCCCTCAGAATTCTCTCATTTTACAGACTCCATTTTAGATTTTAGGTCTTTTACAGTTTGTAACAGTTTTGAGGAATTGGTATTTAAGTCCTCTGGTATAGGATCTCTTGGTAAGTTTCCTGGTTCAGTAACTGGATATTCCTCCTCTACATATTCTTCCAGCCTTTCCATACCTATTTGTTAAACTTCAGAAAACAATTTCTCTCTTGAATAACATTTAAAAGAAAGTACATCAGCATAATAATTCAATTTACTATTTCATAAAATCTAGTTGGGCTTCATCAAGGCCTAGTGTTTGAACCTTGTGCTCTGATACCACATGTTAAAACCCCAAATTTTCACAAAAATTTTGAGATAACATAAAATGCTGAAACTGCAGTTTACTAATAGCTAAGGGTTAGCAATAAAAGAAACAGTTAAAAGATTAGTATTACATAATCTCAATTATGTTAACTCAACAGTTTCCTTTTTGTAACAAAATTAAGTTTAACTTGCGCATTGTTTTTATTTCAGTTTACTGATGAGTTTTCTTTATGACGAGTAGGTGGAATCTGACTTTGAAATCCTGGGCTTACTTAGAATTTATGCTAACGCAAAAATATTACTTATTCTTACAGGTTTATAGGTATGAATGATCGAGTAACATTTTTAATTTCATAAAGTATCCAGTAGTATTTCTAACTGCAATTAATAAGCTTAGTAAATACGCTGCTATATTTCAAATGAACTTCCGTGAGGTAAAAACAGTTTTTTTTCTTCAGTTGTTCTTCTAAACGAAGTTTAGATGATTGAGTTTCTTTCTTTAATGTATGTAGCGATAGTAAAATACTTTTTGTGGCTCTAAACTTGTAATCTTAGTTTCTTGATAACTTCTACTTTAATAAGCATTACTTGCAATGTTATACTGATTGTACTTTGAGATATTATACATTATCATACCACTTATTTGAGTATCAAGTTGTTCAATATTTAACTTCTGTAGGGAAACTTACAGCCTGTAAACTTTTGACAGTTAAGTTGATTAGTGTAAAAAAGATAGTGTCTTTTCATAAGAAAACATTATTGTCTACATCTCTTAAATCTATGTCAAACCATGAGGTTCTATTGATTATAGAATCGAGAAGGATCAATCGATTTTAAATTCTTATTGTCCTATAATACTTTACTTGTATTAAGTTACTGTCTACCAACAACTTCTAAGGTTGATGTTTCTATAAATATCAACCTTCTATCCTATGCTAAGCACCAGTTATTTTGTGTAAGCATAAAATCATTCTACTAAGTATAAAGACATGGTAATTTACCAGCAAAATGCCATGTTGAGAAACAACCAATGACTATTAAAGTCTAATCCCAAATAGACTATGTAAAAGAGTTCCGTATATATTCTTTTACCACATTAGCCATCTTTATCGTTTATTTCCAATGGAACATTAGCTTTACATATGTATATTATTATTATGTCTATAAACATACAATTCTGCCATTTAATTTGAAGCTGCTAAACAAGTCTAAACAACATTGATCTTGTAAAGAGTCTATGATTCTCATCTTTATTGTGCTAATCAACTTTTATCATAAACTCCCCTAGAGTTATGGGTTTAGAGGAGTCTAGCCTTTTGTTGACCATAATATATATAGAAACATAGAAATATATAGTTGTTCTATGATTTTGCACATTTCATCTTGGACTTTACATTACACAAATAGTTATTATATTTTAATGTGGATAAACATGGTAATCATAATGTTCACATTATAATATCAACATTTGTAAATGATTTGAGGAATCATTTCCACCCCAAATTGGTTGTTTTATGAGTAAAGGGTTTGTTTTATAAATCAAATATAAACGATCATAATAGTATCGAACTATATGATTACTATACCTTCGATTGGTCAACGATCTGAGGTTTCTTGTTATCTAACGCCCAAACAACATTATGTTATAAACAAATTATGTGAACGATGAACTTTATAAATGATTGATCAATATAGTTCCTGCATTATTTGTTCATGAATCATTATATAAATAATTTTAAATTATTGGCATGTAGGTGACCATAGAGCTTGACCCATGCATTGTTTAATTTTTCCAGTGGGCATGTGGACTTCTCCTGTCCGTGCATTAGAGATATAAATTATTTGTAACCCTACTCTTTATATTTCCCTCCGTGGTTCTCAGGCCTTTGGCTACTCTACAACCATTCTCATGGAGGTGACAATAACCTTCTGGTTTCTTGTTGTGCTACAAGTCTTGATTTGAGTTGTTTCAGCTTCCACTATTCACTTTTATAACTCATTCTTTGTACTGTGAGTTTTTATCTCTATAATGGTTTGTTGATACTCGTAGCATAAGGCTTATGGCCTGTATGTGGACCCTTCTTGTTCATTCGTGGTCTGTCATTACAGAGATAGGTTAATATTTGATTACCATTGGTTAAAGCATTGCCCTCGTCATAGGGTTTGAGAGTTTCGTTTTCACGCCTTGCTTGTTGGTGATAGCTCCAGCTTCATTGTTTAGTTCTTTCGTGGCCGTTGCTCATGCTTGTTCTTGCTACTGCTGTCAATGTGGCTTGTAAATGAGTCCCTGTCGTCTCTGTCACTACGAGTATGAAGGTTTGGCTTCTTGTTACACTTGTTGAGGTGTTGTTTGTCCTTCATGGATCCATAAACTTCGCTCTAGGTAATGTAAGCATTTGAGAGTTTTTAAAACTAGATTTTGTTTTCAGTATTTAGTTCTGAAAGCAGTTTTTTAATTGAACTTTGATTTTCATTTTGTAGGTGACAGTTCACATAACCCTTGACAGAAAACACTTCACAAAAGGACCGACGCTCTGGCTATGGGTAAGCCTTGGTTATCAAATGGATTTCCCTGCTTGTGTAGTCCTTGGGGGACAGTTTCCAGTTGGAAAAAGTTACGGCATGGTTGTTACCCAGTATTGGGTTTTTGTTCTTCAGTTTACTAGTTTTGATTTTTGTTTAAACCCTTGCTTACAGCAGGGTAACTTGGGCTTAAGCCATGACTTGTTAATGTTTGTTTCTCATTTTTGTACAATGTTTATATTTAAATCCTTTATGGACTATCAAGGAATACACAGTTTATTTTAAAGTATAAAGATTATCCTTTGAGCTTAGACTCAGTTTATCTTTAATCTCTTATGGTGACTTTGTAAACTAGGGTTTTTACCCTATTCGCTTGTGAAAATGAAATTTTGTTGTATATTGATTATTTTTCCTAAAGAATATTATTAATGGCTTAAGACTGTTATTCCATCATATTATATAATTATTTACCGACATGCTCAGAAATTCGAGCTAGGTTTTCCTGTAGGTAACCCTTGTGTAAATAAAATTGTTCAATTTGTTCTTTAAGCTTTAGTTACTTAGTTTAATTGATTTAATTATTGTTATAGGTATATAGTGTAAATTTCCAGTTATATTATTATAATTGTCCTTTCACTGTCCTTAAAGGACTATAATAATTTATAACAGTTTAGTTGTTTAATAATAAATAATCCAAATAATTGGATTATCGCTTAAATGATTGTCATTTACTTATTTTGTTTGTTATTAGGGTTTCGACCCTGTATTTTCTTTTACAAGTATAACTTGTTTATATAGGTTAAAATAAATAGTTCTTTTTATAAATAAACATTTATTATCATATTTTAGTTGTTTTAATTTAATAAAATACAAATAGGGTTTATTAAAGTTCTTTGATAAGATGTATGTAAACTTTGTACTTTGTTTGTTCTTTAGAATTTAATTATGATAATAACACTCTACTTGAGGTTCAAATAATTGTGGATATAGTCAGTTATTATTAATAGTAAATAAACTAAGTTTTTCTGATTTAAATCTTTACTTAGCAGAATAAAATAAAGTGGGTTGTCTGACTTATTTCTACTGCCTCTGCTACAGGTTAAAAATATAATTACAAGGAAAAGTATATATATATATATATATATATATATATATAATATCACAGTTTACCCACCTGCATATTTTGATTTTAATCACAAAATAAAGTACTGTGTAAGAATAATAACTTATCTACTTGAATAACTTATTAATATGATAAACCTGCTACCTGTAAAGAGTTATGGCTATTTCTCTTCTAGCATACTTACATCAGCAAGCTGGTTAAACAATAAATATAAATAACAGTTCAATTTTCTTTTATGATAACAACTTACATACAGAAATAGATTACTTTGATATTATGAAATGCATAATACATCTATTCATTTCAAATTCCTATCATATCCTTCATCTATTTTAAATACACTGCCTGTGCTGGAGTACGGTCCGGTCCTTCCATATGTGGAAAAACGCAGGTTAGGATTATTTTACATCTATTTCAGGTTCATTCTTTCAAATATCTATAAGATTACTAACTCTAATATTTGCAACTAAACATTTAACATAACAATCAAATTCACTTTTTATCATTTAACACAGTAAAACAAAAATATTGTAGAACCTGATTAAGCTGGACAACATCAGTGTTAGGAGGCCATTCCTCCCTACCAACTCTTGGAGAGCGCTCAAACAATGTCTCCTCGGGACCCCCGAACCTGTTCCTGGTCTCCTTGGCTGGGAACTGGTGGAGCAAGAAAAAAATAAACTAGTCCAATGACTCCGTAATGATTCTGCACATAGCAGTAAGATCCTTTACCTAAAAAGCTAGACTAGATCACTCAGTAGTTTCACCCCTCAAACTCTTTCCACAAATTCCCTTGCCATTGAATTCTCTGAAGTTCATTAACCTGAATGATCATTTCTCTAGAATGAGCAGCCTCAGGTCTCTTCAATGGGAATTTTTATAAGGTTGCATAGGTCTTTTGGGTCAGTTTGTCATTAATTGAACCACCTGCTCTGATTCCACTTTCTTGGGGGATCATGACCCCAAATGTAGGGAGGTTGCAAGCTACAACAATTGGAAATGTTTGAGGATGATGCCACATGTCTATTTTCTCTCCACCCAGTCTCCTCCACCAACTTGACCAATAAACACTATTTTAACAGCTCTCCTAAGTTGTTGTCTCCACTTTTATTTATTTATAATTAAAATACTCAGAAATACATTCAACATCCTTGACTCTGCTGAGTCATCAATTACAACTTAGCATAAAATTTAACATAATGCCTTTAAATAAAATCAAATAAGATAATATTATTTTTGCAAAATTGGGGCATGTGATAGTATTCTCTATGGTGGTGGTGTTTATAATTACAACCACTACCGGGGCTCCTGGATTTGTATATTTTGCAATCCAGGACTAAGCTATCATACATTCAAACATTTCTCTTATAACATGAACTGTAAGAGGGTCCTTCTGCTTATTTCTTGGGCGTTTAATACATAGCTCTTTTATTACCTTGCTATAGATTGGTATATCTTTGATAGCTTGTAATAGAGGTATTTTAATATATATTTTCTTTAATTCATTCAAGATGTTATACTTTGGATGAACTATAGGTTTTTCTGTTACTAGTCTTTTTGGAAACGGAGGAATTCTTTGCTCCTAAATAGTTTCTTGTGGAGGATGGGTGTGTACTGAAACCTTTGGAATGTTCACATCCTCCAAAATAACATCATTCACGGGTTCACTTGAATCTTCTTCTTCCTCATTTGGTTCTTGAATGATGACCAATGAATTGGGTTTATTATTCACAACTCTCCTTGATCATAATTGAATTTCATGTATAGGTATAATCGAAATAAGGTATCATGGAAGAGCTTGCAACTCAACATTGTTAAGAGCTTGAGTTGGTTTATTGTTAGGGTTAGGTATCAGTTGTGCAAGTAATAATGTCGGTCGAGAAGGATTGGCATTCTGAAAGTGAAGAGGTTTCTGTGAGATAAAAGGAATTGGAGGTACAAATCCAGGCGACATTTGCTGGAAGTTTCCTTGATTCTGAGAATAAGGATGATTAGGTGCAAGGATAGGTTGTGGCTGAGGATATGGTTTTCCTCTCCATACTTGTGACCAATATTGTTGTTGTGGAAATTGAGGAGGAGGATACTGAGGTGGCCAATTCTTCCAGCTTGAATTGTTCCATTGTTGAGGTGCTTGATATAGAGGATAATAGAGTGGCAGTTGTGGTGGAAAGTTTGGATAGATTGGTTGGTATCTAGGTTGCCAAGGAGGCCTCCTAGATGTTTCAGCTACATCCCCACTCTTATAGATGGCTTGCAATCTAGGAAATGATGGGAAATTATCTGTTGGATGCTATTCTGTATAGATGTGACATATGGAGATGTTGTTTAATGGAAATTCCCTTTGGGGATGTTTAGTTCTTTATCTTGGACAAAAGATACTCATTGATGCTCATTCTTCATCCTGCCTCTTCTTGTCTTGTAAAGCATCTAGTTGAGAACCCATTGCTCCTAAGATATCAGTCTTAAAATTCTCCAACAGGTTTCTTAACTCTACTCTTGTAAGTCCACCTAAACTAGGAACATTTCCTCTTACATTTCTACTAAAAGGATATCGAAATTTTTTTGCAACTTCCCCCCTACTCCTAGAATACGTTTTACACATCTCACTGATCTGTGCAAAAGTTTTATGAGAAATATTTCCAGCTGCCATGAGATTAAGACTTTCTAACAAGTCCTCGGAGATCCCCTTAAGGAAAAGCGTATGTACTGCATCTTATCAGAGGTCATTATATTTAGACTTATGTAATGTATAAATGAACCTATTGAGATAATCTTCCAGGATCTCGTCTTCAAGTTGCTGTATCTTGAATATATCATGTTGTGAGTCCTTAGGTTTGTAGTATTCTTGATACTTCCACAAAAATAATTTTTTCATATCATCCTAAGTCCCAATAGTAAATTCTCCTAATCCCATGAACCATCTCAAGGTAGAATCCTTTAGTGTGGAGGAAAAGAGTTTTAATTTGTGAGTGTCTTGTAGATAATTGTAACTCCTACAAAGGATATCGAACTCGAACAAAAATGTGTCCGGGTCCTCATTACTTTTTCCATAGAAAGTAGGTAAGGAGGAAGGAGGGATGTTTTTCATGGTTACATCCTGCATTGTATCTAAGATAGGGAACCCAAAGGTATCCTTAGTTTGATTTTCCCCTTCTCCTTCTTCATTTCTAACTTCATCATGGTCTTCGTTTTCTCCCCATCTATCCATATAAGCTTGATTATTAACATAAATATACTTAGGAGGATCCTTTCGAGGTGATAATGGAGCATCCCAATGTTCTTTTTTGGGAGAGATCTTCCTCTGATCAACTGTGTTTTTATTGAATCCTAGAGGGATAGTAGGTTCTACTGTAGAAGTTTAAATTTGTGAGATAAATGGATCCACTGAGGTTCCAAAGAGAGCTTTTACTTGATCAAGATCAACAAAGTCAATGAAATTCGGATCTCCTACTAGTGAAAAGGTTGTGTTAATTGGATTTGAAACTAGTGGAGGGCTAAAGGTTTCTAATGGTTGATACTCTTGAACTTCCTCAGGAATGGGGTCCTTAGGACCTTTTTCCAAGGTTTCTTCTCCTTGTATGGCTTCTCCAATAACATCTTCTAAGAGAGAGTCCTTAGGTTTCAGGGTAGAACTACTTCCTATAGGTGTCTTTCAATACCTTTCTAGTGAGTTAGTAGTTGGGGAATTATGTCCCCTATGGTAGTTAGTAGGGACTTCAATAAATTTTCTGGTCTTAACAAATCTACCCTGAGGATCTCTAATTCTACTCATGAAAAACTTTTAAACTAAATAAAACCTATGCTACTACTGTTTCTGGATTTGGGGGTGCCTCTTATAATAGATGCGTAGGTTCTTACCTCTCGTCTTACCGCTCCCCCACTACCAACCTATTTCTAAGCTTCATAAAGAATTCTACTCTACCTTATAGAACAACTCCCCAGCAACGGCGCCAAAAGTGTTCACTGTATTATAATGTCTAAATTAATCCACCTATTCTTTAATTATCAATCGGGGTTGGTAAAATTAGAGTTGACACAAAATATATGTGATGGTAGAGGGGTTCTTATGGTGTTGTGGAAATATTTTAACAAACAAAAGATCGAAAGATATTTTAAAATGAAAAACCGAGTCAAACTCCTAAAAATGGAATTATTAAAGTAATTAAACTGAGACAGAATAATAAACTAAATAATCGATAATAAACTTTAAATTGAAATACAATCAACAATTAACTATTCAAATGGGAAACTAGGATGCAAGGAGGTCTTAACTTATAAGCAACTAGAAAACTTAATAAGAGAAGCAAGTAGAAAACTTAATAAAAGAAGTATCTTTAGGTTTTGTCCTACAAGTTCTTTCAACCATAACACAACATGAAAGAGACAACCTAAAAACATACTAAAGAGAACACATATAACACTAAATCTCACATGCAAATGAATAAATAAATCTAAAAGGACATAAACACTCAATGATACAACAATAAAATAAAATCAGAGGAAACAAAAACAACTTAAATAATAAAACCTTAATGAATAACCTAAAACAACTAGTCTTTAACTTTAATGTTAAACAAAACTATTATCTAAATATTACAGTCAAAACACAATTCATACATTAACAAAACATAACTAAAAACAATCTCAAAACACAAAAAAAACACTAAAAACAAAACTAAGGGTTGAATGACAGACTGAACTGTGGGTCTGAAAGGGGTGGCCAAAAACTAGAATGAACAGGTTGTCCAAATGACGGTCTGTATAGTTAAATGGTAAAAACTAACCTAAATAAGCTAATCTTCAGTTGAAGCCATGCAAATGTAATTCTAATGCATAGAGGCAATAAATAAACCTACTTATTAAACAAATTTAACAATAAAATAGACTTAAACAAATTCATAAACATAAGCATAAAGAAACCATTGCATATTAATAAATTGGAATCTAAATTGCATAAACTGATAATTAAAACAAAAACCAAATAGACAAAACTAAATCTATTTAATTTGATAAACAACAATCTATTTTATCTAACTTGCAAACAAACCAAGCAACATTAGAGGAAATTTCAATTTAAAATCAACCTTCCAAAAATAATACAAATTCCATGTCATCATGTATTAGCCAATCAAACTGCTCTAAAATTCAAAAAGGGAGCACCTCTTAAACAATTTTTTGATATAAATTTGGGGATAGGTATCATAAAAAAAACTACTTTTTTTGTTCATATTTTTCACATATCTCCCTCTGTTTTTACTCAAATTTTGATTGGAAGAGCTCGTTGGATGCATAATTAAATTCTGCATCCAACGAGTAGCCACTCGGTATAATTTTGACAGGCCCCGCTACCCCAAAAACAAGAAATACCTGAAAAGACATGATAATGACATCATAATCATGTCTTTTCAGGTATTTCTTGTTTTTGGGGTAGCGGAGCCTGTCAAAATTATGCTGAGTGGCTACTCATTGGATACGGAATTTAATTTCACATCCAATGAGCTCTCCCGATTGAAATTTGAGTAAAAACACACGGAGATATGTATAAAATACGAACAAAAGGAAGTTTTTTCTTTTTCTTCCTCCAAAATTAACAAATATTATTTTATTATTTTAACTATTATTTTATTAATTTTCCTTAGGAGGCTCATTTTGAGTTGAAATTTCCTCTAATGAGACTGGAATTGAAATAACTAAAAGCAAAGATGGAAACAAACTATGCACACAGCTAACTATCTAATTCAGAAATAAAATTGCATTACAAAAATAATAAAACAGACTGTGAATTAAACTACCTACAACAGAAAAAATGAAAGAAATAAACAAGAAAATAAACCTCTGGTTGATGAGGGGTCGTCTCAGCAATCAGGGGTGATTCCTATCTAACTTCTACTCAAACGTAATATTCAACAAAAACACATACAACTCTTTATTCAGATGGTGGAACAGAAATACAATGCTTAAGAATAGATCAAAGCATGAATTGATTTTTCTTGACTAATCCTAACTCTTTTAGCTAACTGAGCTCTCCCAGAGAGGCTCCTATATATAATAATTTACAGGGATGAGAAACTCGACCCTTTAGTGGTCGACTGCTCTCTAAATTTAGTCGATCTTAAAGGCACATAACAGTTTAGAGGACAACACGCAGGAAAGATTCCTTCTTCAGCGATGTTCTGATCTTTTTACTAGGCAACGAGCATAGAGGCTCCTCTTCAACGTGAACAATCTTCAGATGTGGTGCACAGGTTCCTTCCTTATCGCAGCAGGTGGCTAATGGTGAACAGAGGAGAGCGTAGTGGCGAATCTTCTAGAGCATGGGTTGAATGCGTCAATCCAACATGTGGATGGTTGATGTGGTGGCGAGCAAAGGAGAATGCATGCTGGAAAATATCTAGAACAGAGCTTCATCACCCAAACACGTCTTTAACAGTTCGTTTGTAGTTGTTTCACATTTTAAATGCCCAAAATTAATTCTCAGCAGTGTGCAGTCTGATGGGCGATCTGGACAGAGAGTTGAACGAGAAGCTGAGCCATGAGATGGATACGCTGGGCATCGATCTAGGGTGAACAAAGTGTTTGTCTACTGGTGTGCTTCAAGGCTACAGTCTACAACAACACATTTCAACATCTGGAAAACCACCAGCGAGTTTCATGCAACAGACTAGATGACAAGCTGGATGTTGAGTTGGACATGTTGTGTGAAAGGTAGGATGAATGCATTCTGTTTATTAATTTAGCCCAAAAAGATTATAAAATCTGTAAATATATATATATAAATTAGTTAATACATCAAATGCACTTTAATAATGTCATTTTTAATTAATAAAACCATAAAAATGATAAATAAAAAGATTTCATATAAACCTTAAATACACTCATACCTGAGGCTGAATAATGATCTGCGTGTCATAAAATATATAAAAGATAATAAAATATGTGTTTAAATGAATAATTTAACTGCCAAAAATGATAACAAATCTAGGATCAACAATACATGGTTTTCGATGAAGACCCTCATGGGAATAGAGACATCCCATTTTATTTCCTGAGGAAGTTGTATGTTAAATTTATCTTGGGGAAGCACATGAACTATTTCGATATTTTAGAATTCCAGGGTGTGGGTCATGGGATGCCCCAAGATAGGGAAGGAGCTAGAACTGATCCTAACCATGTGCCACATCCTCCACGGACACCAAAACCCCCTTGGGTATATCCTTCTACACGTCCTGTGATTGATGATACACAGAACACATTATTCGACTTGGTAGATACATTGCTTCAACATGGGACTGTTTTCCAAGGCAATGTAGGTTAAGGGGTTAGCACTTCTGAGGCTGGACCATCACACACTAAGGATCCATATACATATCACACTGGAGATGCAGAGCATTCAGAGCGTCATGTTATTCCACACCCTTGCACAGCATGTGGAGGCATATGCTATGGGCCTGCTTCAGAGTTCTATGACAACAGATTACTTCGATTTGTAAGTAAAACTCATTATTTTCATATTGTATTTTATTTTATATCACAATTTTCAATTCTTTTGTAATTTATTTCTATTTAATTATCTAACAAATTATGTGAAAAAATATACAACTGGTATCCCATGACACCCTAGAATCGCATAGTCCTCCAATTGATGTTGATAACATTGATGCAGCGGTCAATGCTGCATATGGTTTTTGTTCTTCACCATTAACTATAAGAACTTTAATTTTTAATTTGTCATCGTTATTTACATATTTATAGTAGATATTGTAACATTCAATACATGCTAATCTAGATACAATATGTTTTATGCAGGGTGAGCAAGATGAGTTTGTGGAATCCCAGCCAAGTCCATCTTATGTAGAGGAAGATTCCCAGACGCAGGTATTATTTTAATTATGCTTTTAATAATTCAACATGTATTCTTTTAACTTTTACAATTTTTCTAATTGTATCTTTATGTTTTGTTATGTATCATGATATCTTGATTGATGACCCACCTCTCCCCCCCTCCCAGGTACATGTATGTTTCGCTTTCTTTGAAAAAATCATTTTTTGTCCATGTTGTATATGTCTCGTTTTCTTTGTATTATCTGACATTGACATATGTTATTTTATGTAGACATCTATTGAGCTAGTGGTGCTTGACAAGCACCAAATCGAAGTTGTTGGCAACCCACCTCTCCCGC
>LPNX010365378.1:45039-60465 GCA_001517045.1 Pseudotsuga menziesii
TTCCATCTCATAACTTCTCAACCCTAATGATAGACTTCAGTTTGTAGTTCATGAAACCCTAGTTGGTTTTCAATTTGTACATGTACATGTGTTTCTAGTTCCATCTCCTAACTTGTAAAGAGGTCACTACACCCTAGTTCCATGTCATAACTTCTCAACACTAGTGATAACATGCAATTTGTAGTTCATGAAACCCTAGTTAGTTTACAATTTGTACATGTACATGTGTTTATATTTCCATCTCATAACTTCCCAACCCTAGTGATAGCATGCAATTTGTAGTTCATGAAATCCTAGTTGGTTTTCAATTTGTAGTTCATGAAACCCTAGTTGGTTTTCAATTTGTACATGTACATGTGTTTATAGTTCTATCTCATAACTTGTAAAGAGGTCACTAAACCCTAGTTCCATCTCATAACTTCTCAACCCTAGTGATATGCAATTTGTAGTTCATGAAACCCTAGTCAGTTTTCAATTTGTACATGTACAAGCGTTTCTGCTTCCATCTCATAACTTGTAAAGAGGTCATAAAACCCTAGCTCCATCTCATAACTTCTCAGCCCTAGTGATAGCATGCAATTTGTAGTTCATGAAACCCTATTTGGTTTTCAATTTGTACATGTACATGTGTTTCTTGTTCCATATCATAACTTGTAAAGAGGTCACTAAACCCTAGTTCCATCTCATAACTTGTAAAGAGGTCACTAAACCCTAGTTCCATCTCATAACTTCTCAACCCTAGTGATGACATGAAATTTGTACTTCATGAAACCCTAGTTGGTTTTCAATTTGTACATGTACATGTGTTTATAGTTCCATCTCATCACTTGTAAAGAGGTCACTAAACCCTAGTTCCATCTCACAACTTCTCAACCCTAGTGATAGCATGCAATTTGTAGTTCATTAAACCCTAGTTGGTTTTCAATTTGTACATGTACATGTGTTTCTACTTCCGTCTCATAACTTCTAAATAGGTCATAAAACCCTAGTTCCATCTCATAACTTATCAACCCTAGTGATAGCATGCAATTTTTAGTTCATGAAACCCTAGTTGGTTTTCAATTTGTACATGTAGATGTGTTTCTAGTTCCATCCATAACTTCTAAAGATGTCACTAAACCCTAGTTCCATCTCATAACTTCTCAACCCTAGTGATATCATGCAATTTATAGTTCAATAAACCCTAGTTGGTTTTCAATTTGTACATCTACATGTGTTTATAGTTCCATCTCATAACTTGTAAAGAGGTCACTAAACCTTAGTTCCATCTCATAACTTCTCAACCTTAGTGATAGCATCCAATATGTAGTTCATGAAACCCTAGTTGGTTTTCAATTTGTACATGTACATGTGTTTCTACTTCCATCTCATAACTTTTAAAAGGGTCATAAAACCCTAGTTCCATCTCATGACTTCTCAACCCTAGTGATAGCATGCAATTTGTAATTCATGAAACCCTAGTTGATTTTCAATTTTTACATGTACATGTGTTTCTAGTTCCATTTGATAACTTGTAAAGAGGTCACTAAACCCTAGTTCCATCTCATAACTTCTCATCCCTAGTGATAGCATGCAATTTCTAGTTCATGAAACCCTAGTTGGTTTTCGATTTGTATATGTACATGTGTTTATAGTTCCATTTCATAACCTATATATAGGTCACTAAACCCTAGTTCCATTTCATAACTTCTCAATCCTAGTGATAGCATGCAATTTGTAGTTCATGAAACCCTAGTTGGTTTTCAATTCGTACATGTACATGTCTTTCTACTTTTGTCTCATAACTTGTAAAGAGGGCATAAGACCCTAGTTCTATCTCATAAATTCTCAACCCTAGTTATAGAATGCAATTTGTAGTTCATGAAACCTAGTTGGTTTTCAATTTGTGCATGTACATTTGTTTCTAGTTCCATCTCATAACTTGTAAAGAGATCACTAAACCCTAGCTCCATCTCATAACTTCTCAACCCTAGTGATAGCATGCAATTTGTAGTTCATGAAATCCTAGTTGGTTTTCAATTTGTACATGTACATGTGTTTCTACTTCCATCTCATAGCTTGTAAAGAGGTCATAAAACCCTAGTTCCATCTCATAAATTCTCAACCCTAGTGATATGTTGGAGCAGGGTCCCGCAGCTACAGAAGAAGCTGCTAGTTTTGGTGGAGAGATAAAGTTTTGGCGGAGAGGAAGATAGGGCAGAGCTACGATGGCGTAGCACGTTTCCAGCTGGAGAGCAGAGCCGGAAACCAGGACTTTTGGATAGAAAAGTCAAAGAAGGCAACGGTACCCGAGCGGCCGAGAGAAGAAAGCTCAACCACTGCATTGAAGGGAGCGGTGGAAGACAGGAGGGCTCAGCGACCCTCATAAAGAAGAAGGAGCAACGAGGCTCAAACATTGAAGGCGAAGGATAGAATGAGAAGCGGTGCATAGTACCCATGGTCAGTACCGGGAAGCGTGGAAGACTGCAGAGAGCTGTGGTGTGACGGGAAGCGGCTACCTCAAGGACAGAGAGGACCGACTGTCACTATTTAGGGTTTGGGTTTACTGTTGGGATAGGCCCACAGTGTTGTAATGGCGAGACCTTTGGGCTGCCTATAAAAGCTTGCATTTTTGTATTGTAAGGGGTTAGCTAATCAGTCAGTTAGTTAGTTGGTCAGTTGATAATTTTGTAGACTCAGGAACCAGTCAGACAGACGGCGTTGTAACGATCCAGACACTTAGCTTGTATGTGAGTCATTTGAGTCTGTATGTAACCATCCGCAGAGAGAACAGAGAGGGAAGGATATATTGAAATAAAGGAAACATAGAGATAGAGATAGACCAGAGATCTAGAAGAGATCTCGCGCTGCATATGCAGAGCAACAGACTGTGCTAACTTCCCTCAAGATATATAATAGAAGCATAGTTTGGTGGACGTAACTCCCAGCCTGGGGGTGAACCACGTTAAACCTGCGTGTTATGTGTTGTATGAATGTGATTGTATTTGCTTGTTGATTACTGGTTATTATACATGTACTGTCAGTTGCAGTAAGTAAATGTATGTATTGTTCGGCTCATGATAATACAAGAAGATAGAGATAAGTTGAAGTACTTCAGTAGGCTATTTAAAAGACTCCTTTACGTCTGTCTCTAAATGACCATTTAATCACAATATAGCTTCTAAGAAGGAGATTTTCGCACACCAGCACAGTCAATGCTAAGAGCGCAAAGGTGGAGCGGTAGGATATCGTAGAGAGGCGATATCGCACCGGCAGAGGAGCTGCGGTGCGTGATACTGCGAGCCGAGGGCTTAGCGTTGGGGAGAGGTTAGGTGTTCCGCGTTGCACATAGATGCGATAGGGTTGGAAGTATTGTGAGTAAGTGGGAGTTGTGCGACGCGGGAGGAAAACCATGTGACTTGCGCAGGGTAAGCATCGTACGGTTAGAAGTGCTGCGAGTAGAAGGGGATGTGCGATGCGCAGAGCTGGTTGATTTAGTGGCGCGCAGGAGTAAGAAAGAAGAAGTAGGATGCTCAGAACCAGGTCCAAGACACTTGAGTCTTGGCCAACCCATTAGATTCACTTCGGGTGAGACTTCAGATCGCTTTGTGGTCTGTTACCGAAAGGGCCAGTGAGTTTGGGGTGTTGTTGATTAATTATAGTAAACCCGGGTCTGCCCATGCAATCAACAAATGGTTCCGTTGCTGGTTTGAACGACAGGGAGTCGATGTTCTGTTGGAATCCTACGAGAGAAGAGTTTCACCAGTGGCTGAGTTCAGACTTAACGGAGTTCACCAAGAAAGAGAATAGGAGTCTGAGACTAAGCACAGAGGCCTGGCTAGAGAAGCATATCGCTTCAGACATACATGCTATATTTTTTGTAACCTACGGAAATGAGCTTTTCGACTGGTTATCCAAGTTGACAGATAGGAACACATTCAAGAAGAAAAGAAACATCGTCTGGACACCGGAGCTGATTCAGACTGTTCAAAACCTTGACAATCCGATTACGAGAGCAGTGGACTTCTGGCTTACCAGTGTGCTAGAAGGCTACGTTACAGAGTTTGCAGTTGACCAAAGAAAGAGCTTCAGCGCAGCCAAACGATATTTCTTCAGAGGATATCGTGGTAAGTACCTAATATCTCTAAACGTGTCCCTTAAGATGCTGCTATATGAAAAAGGAACAATGGATCTAGTCTCAGATGAATAAGTAAAGCTAGTAATGTCACAAGAATTTGAAAGTGATTTTGATGACATTGGACGAACACGTAGTGGAAAGAAGTATAAAGTAGATTTTAGATCTCCTATATTTGAAGACAGTTCAGACAGCATCAGACAACAGAGCCCTAGTACCACGGAAGAACCAGAGGGGGGTATCCCTTACCACCCCTATACTCCACAGAAGCAGACAGGGACTCAGAATAATCCCGTAGGTACTCCATCTAGTAGTTCACAGTCAGTACCTACTCCCGTTACAGCACCTTCACGAACACTGCTGAGTGGTAGTACTCCAGTCAGTCAGAACCCACCACAGAGAAATAGAATGGGAGACGACATGAAGCTACCTACCTTTAAAGGTACAGGAGCAGAAGACCCGGAACATCATTGGTTCCTATGCGAAGCTATGTGGACCATTAAAACAATCAACGATGATAACCTTAAACTTGTACAGTTGGTTACCACACTCAGAGACAGAGCCTTGACATGGTACATAAAGTATACTACATTACCCAAGACGCTCGCCCAGGTCAAGAATGCCATGATTAAAGAGTTTAAGAAACCTAAATCTGAGTCTCAGTGCATCACAGAGCTTAAGGATATTAAACAGCTACCATTAGAGTCAGTATGGGACTTTGACCAGAAATTCAAAGCTCTTATAGACCAAGTCAGTTTGAGTTTGCGCCGGAGCAGCATAAAGAATGGTTTATTGCAGCACTGCTCCCTCATATCAGAATGCCACTAATGCAGCAGAAACTTACTACTCAAGATGAAGCGCTGGAAATGGCAATGAAACTAGAAGCTTCACCTTTAGCAGAAACTAGTACAGGAATGACAACTCTACAGACCCAGTTGGCCAACCTCACATTACAGATACACGAACTTAAAAAAGGAAAAGAGGTTATGCAAGACATATGGTGCATAAAGTGTAGAGCACAGGGCCACAGTAAAGATAACTGTCTAGTCTTCACAGAATACTTAGCATCAGGGGCTCCTAACCCCTTGCCAAGAACACAAGGGCCATGGTGTGAAATATGTAGAACACAAGGACATCCACCTCAGCAATTCCCTTTGCTTCAAAAGTATGTACAGACACCTAAAAATCTCTATTGTATCTTCTGTAAATCCGTCGGACATGATCCACAAGATTGCCGAGCTTATGATCTCCTGTCAGAAAGAACACAGGATGTGTACAGAGTCCAAGAAGACACACAGGGTCCAGTAACAGGACCACAACCGGCTCAAACGTATGGAGGCCATGGAGGAGGATTTAGAGGACGAGGTCGTGGAGGAGGCTTTGCACGAGGAGGAGGTTTTGGTCAAGGTCGTGTACCAGCCACTTGTTACAATTGTGGAATTGTCGGACACTATGCTAGGGACTTCCAGAACGCCAATACTACTTGTAATTACTGCAAATATTATGATCATACCATAGAAGAGTGTCCCATCTTGATAGCTAAGATCAGAGATCCTAAACCAGCCGCACACCAGAACATCCAGCTTATTGCTGCTAAACCAAAGGAACCAGAACCAGCAGTTAACATTGTCACTCGGAGCGGTGCTTCCACGAGTGGCACATCGCAGGAGACCGCATGCAATTTGCAGTTCATTAAACCCTAGTTGGTTTTCATTTTGTATATGTACATGTGTTTTTAGTTCCATCTCATAACTTGCAAAGGGGTCACTAAACCCTAGTTCCATCTCATAACTTCTCAACCCTAGTGATAGCATGAAATTTGTAGTTCATGAAACCCTAGTTGGTTTTCAATTTGTACATATACATGTGTTTATAGTTCCATCTCATAACTTGTAAAGAGGTCACTAAACCCTAGTTCCATCTCATAACTTTTCAAACCTAGTGATAGCATGCAATTTGTAGTTCATGAAACCCTAGTTGGTTTTCGATTTGTACATGTACATGTGTTTCTACTTCCATCTCATAACTTGTAAAGAGGTCATAAAACCCTAGTTCCATCTTGTAACTTCTCAACCCTACTGATAACATGCAATTTGTAGTTCATGAAACCCTAGTTGGTTTTCAATTTGTACATGTACATCTGTTTCCAGTTCCATATCCTAACTTGTAAGGAGGTCACTAAACCCTAGTTTCATCTCATAACTTCTCAACCCTAGTGATAGCATGCAATTTGTAGTTCATGAAACACTAGTTGGTTTTCAATTTGTACATGTACATGTGTTTATAGTTCCATCTCATAACTTGTAAAGAGGTCCCTAAACCCTACTTCCATCTCATAACTTCTCAACCCTAGTGATAGCATGTAATTTGTAGTTCATAAAACCCTAGTTTGTTTTCAATTTGTACATGTACATGTGTTTCTACTTCCATCTCATAACTTGTAAAGAGGTCATAAAACCCTAGTTCCATCTCATAACTTCTCATCCCTAATGATAGCATGCAAGTTGTAGTTCATGAAACCCTATTTGGTTTTCAATCTGTACATGTACATGTGTTTCTAGTTCCATCTCATAACTTGTGAAGTTAACCCACCAATTCAATATTTGCATTGAAGTAAACTGAGAAAAACCCTAGTTTAAAAAATCAATGCACAATGAAGTCGCTGGTCCTTGAAAACATGACTGAGAGGTCTACCTAGAGGTAATCACATGCCAGGAAACCAACGGAGTCGAGGGTTCTTTGATCCGAACTCCGGTTTCTGAGTTATGTCCATTTGAAAGTCCCATGAAAATATCATCCATGAACACTTGGTGACTTTCGGTCCGGGAGCGAAAAACCAAACAGAGCAACAAAATTGCATGTTGTTGGATCCTACAAGTCTGTATGGGAAAGGCCGATATGGGAACCCTACCAACACAACCATGGTCAAGGGTTTTCATGCATTGACCCACCAATGAAATATTTGCAAGATTTGACCGAACATTGTACTATAAATGTGCATTAATATAAAGAACATAAAAAAAAGTGAATTTCAACAACTCAAGAGCATGTTATTTTCTGATTTCTATTTGTTGGTGTCTAAAGACACTGTTTTGTTATTGGCATCTCCAATGTGCCATAGATGGTGTTTGTATCCTAGGCACATGAAAGGATAAACATTAGTAATCTCATAAGAAAATAAAGAGAACCCAATGAAAATGTGCAAACATGATTTATAGATAACTCACCTGAGGTTGTACGATCATGTTTATAGTGTCCAGTATCCTTTGATGAATGTTATGTCTATGAATGGTATCCATCAATCACAGGTTTATTACATTGGGAATAAACTAAGGCTAAATAATTGAAATTGTGCTTTAGCATGCAGTTTAAAGGTTAAATAACACACCTGACAATGCACTCAGACAAGTAGTCCATCTGGATCATCTCTGCTGCCAATGGTGTCCATCAATCTTTTGTGCTGTATATGAGGTAGCAAGTATCATACATGTAACCTATTTTTGTGACCAAGTGTGTACAGCTTGTGTTTATACTAGCTATTAGGTTGGTGAAGTGGTATACAATAGCTCCTAGTCTATATCATGATATACATACCCACCCTTCCTTTTCTGTTGTGCTGCAAGTGTCAAGTACTCCCCTTTTATAACCATCGATCCAGTTGGGAATTCAATATTTTCATCATATGTAACAGGTTCGAAAATGGTTTATTTCCCCTCTAAGCAATGTGCCAACCAATAGTCATAATCCTATTCATAATTTTTTGGGGCAACCACTACATATATGTGACATGTGAAAGGAAATAGGTCGAGTTAACAATACATTTTTTAAATAAGGTCTTGCATTTATAATTTCTACATAAATTAAATTCTACTTAGGTCGAGTTAACAATACATAAATTAAATTTCTAATTTAGGTACTACTTATTTACTTTTTTGTACCTACTTGTATAAGATCCGATATGTGATCATATTTTATAGAAATATGTGTCTGATCATCTTCCAAATGCTATATTTCATTAACCCCCTTGAAATTGGTGCCAAGTGTCATTTGATCCCATGTATCAACTGTATCTGTATACTCACAATCATCGCATTCATCGATGCTATAGGAACTACAAAAGAAAGCCTTCAATCTTGTCCAAAATTATAGGGCCGAGTTGTCTGAGCTTCTAATTGAATGAAACTGTCAAGTTCCATGCACTGTGTTCACCCGATGTGTTTGGAATTGGTCCACATTTTTCACCTCCCAGAATATTCTTCGCACTAGGTGTTTAGGCTTGTTGCTTGTTCTCCCATGACAAATTCACACCATTTCACTAAAGATGCAGCATCTCGAAGGCGAGCACCTGTAAACTTCATCTCTTCCCTTCGAAGGGCAGTTGTTATGCACGCATCAGCACCATCGTGCTCTCCTTTTCCATGACCAGTTTCAAAGTAGTTCCATATATGTGGCACCTTGTATTTTATGTGCAACAAACACAACCATTCAAATACACGTGCATTCTTGAACTGTCCAGCACAACCATCTGACCAAATGAAATGACGATAAAATGGTATATCCATAGCTATCACATGATCATAGAATAATTTAAAGCAATGCTACACGTAATGGATGTCATGGGTCTGGTCATCACTTACGTACAAGTGACTTTCTTTCAGTATCACATGTTTCTATTAATTACTATCTGGCCCATGTTGATACATGATATGCACCATTATGCTCACCTGGTTTGAGTGATAATATTGACTTTATATTTCATTTTGTGGTTGTATGGTGCAATTTTCCTCAAAGTCAACCACTGATAGTATTGTTCTGAGAGGGAAGGTGTTTCGGCATATTCTGAATTGCTCATCTTGCCACCGTGTCATATCGACATGTTGAATGTACTATTGGATATTTCCACAAAACTCTGAAATAAAATCACATACTTGCACCCAGTGTAAAAATGTAAACAATGTTATAAAACAACATAAAAATATGTACATGAATATTAATATGTCAATATTCAACAATTTGCCTGTGAATTCACCAATTTAATCTTCCTGCTTTCTTTCCCATCATGTAGTTGATATGTCTTGTACTGATAGTTCTGCTTTCTTGACAATTGTATTCCCGAATGCTTGATTTTCACTCTCGAGGATGCAATTAGACCACAATGATATCCCACCACAATTGTTGCAAGAACCCTCTACACATTGTTTTAAGTATTGTGTCTGCCCATATTGCCTCGGACACATTATGCTATGGATGAAATATCTAGATGACATTGGCAGAACTGTACTTGAGCAATCGTGCGCATGGTGAGGATGCAAAAAATGACATATATGTGCAAATTTATGGTAATATAGCTCAAACTCCATGTGGTATCTACAACAACAAGTGTTCTGGATGGTATTGATTCTAACATACCAAGGCTTGAATTTTCAAAAGATCTTTGCCCTAGCCTTAGCTCTACATGGGAAACTTTAAACATCTCAAACAATTGAGTTTGTGTCATGTCAAGATAATGTTTAACATGAGTTTCATTGTTTCTATAACCCATACATATTTTTAACACATCCTTTGTGTTAGAAGAAGGCCTAGCTTTATTGTGCCAAAACGTGTGCACTAGGCCCTTCACTGCTTCGACTAACTTCATGTCGTTGTGGGAAACCTACTGCTAAATGCCCATAATGTTTCTAGTTGTCCCTCTACATCAAGGATGTCTATTCTTACTGAATATTTTTAAGTGTCTTTGGATGTAAAGGCACAATTTGTGACGTGCATTTAAGTAAACGATGTTGTCTTGTGACGTGCATTTAGCCAATACATAGTGAGTCACATTCCAGTCTTGTGAACGAGTTTTTTTACCAATCGATATGAATATAGCAATAATAAATTTAACAATGTGATTACTTGATTCAATATTCTTCATTGTTTTTATGCCTAAATTTCTTCTAACAAATGCCATATTTCTAGATTTAAGCAAAGCTAAAAACAATTGGCATTTATTGGCTTCGTATTTGTTATCAAAAATATTGTTTAATTATTTGAGAACAATGGCAAACGATAGTGCGTTTATCCACCTTACCTTCCATGGAATTCAATTCACTCTCATCCACTTGTATGCATTTAGGAGTTCTCTCTTGTTTTGATGCGAAATTTCTTGCCGTTTGAAATGTTGGAGTGAAATTTACATCCACTACATACTAACAAATTCGATTAGGAGGTTGAACCACTGACCATGGTTGTTGCTAAGTCACATTTGCATTGGGAGTAACATAATTATTTAACTTTTCACAAGATTGTCTATTTACTAATGGATCAATAATATCATCTCCCATATAACCAATGTCCTTTAATGTTGCATTATCTTCCTTAGCCTCTACGTCAAGTATCTGTTGAGGGGGAATGGGAACTATTTGCTCATCCAATGAATGCTGATGATTTCTTGAATCTTCTCTCTTTTTTTCTTTTTTCTTTTTTTTCTTTTCAGTTTCTTTCGGTGTAAGAACCTTCATCGCTGACTTTTGACCTCTATTACATACATTCCCCATTGAAATCCACCCAAACTTGTACAAAACCTATGGATTTGTGTAAGTAATGATTAAATTGCAGGTTGAACAGTTCTCTGTGCACAAGTTCAGAAGAATTATGTCTTTTGCTACAGTAAACCTGGCCCACAGTACACAACCAACATTTTTTATATAACACATATCACATATGTGATATAACGCACCTCCGTTTTATCGCATATGCAATATATCACATATGCCATATTGATACAATGCTTTTTAATTAACGGGCAGGTTTTTTACATGATCTCCAAATGCATATGCGATATATCGTATATGCAATTTAGTGCATATGGGATATATCGCATATGCGATTTAGTGCTCACTAAATATGCAACTTGACTGATCTATGCTTATCAAATATTAAAATATTAAATATCAAATGCATATCAAACTTGGATTGAAATATGTTAAACTTCTATAACCTTACAATGGACCCCATACCAATGATTAAAACCTCCAAACCTATCATTAGACCATGGTAGTGTCTATAGAACTATCTCTTGTCTAGAAATATTCATAGTGGTTCCTATATGACCATGGTCAACGCCTCCTGAACAATTTTCAATGCATAAAATAGACTAATGGCACATATATCCCATATTATGCCTAAATATCCCCTTTAAAGGACATGTGTAGTGGTTTAAGACTTATTTCTATTATACTATTATCCCATTACCATGGTTAAGACCCTGAAACCCATCCTTAGTGCATAAAACCTCATAATGACACTCATATCCCACTAAAGGCCAAATATTACATCTATAAGGCATGTGTGTTGATTTAGGGACTTATTGTCTACTCTTCCATGACTATAGTCAATGTCCAAAGACCCATCCCTCCCATCCAAAAACCTATAGTGGCACCCTTATCCCATGATAATGCCATTCAGACTCCCAATATTCCATCTAAACGGTCTATGGGGTGGCTCATGGCCCATCATTACATTGGTTAAGAGGAGGGGGGAGTCAAAGGAGGGAGAGGAAGGTGTAGAGGGAATCATGGGAGGGAGGGATGGGTAGGGGACATATATGGGGGGGTGAAGGGAGGAGAAATATAAGGGGAAGAGAGGTATGGGTATGGGAGAGATACAAGCGTGGGATGGAGGGAGGACAAATATAAAGGGAAGGGATCGGTAGGAGGGAAATAGATATAAGTGGGAGGTAGGGCCCTGGGATCTTAGACATTGTCAAGGGATGAAACCTCTACTTTAGGCCCTGAATGAATATTCTAGGCATCTAGGACCACTAATAACACCTTAAACCACCATATGTTACCTCTTGACACCATTCTTAGCTTTGTGTGTGAGCATTAACTCCATTAGGTTGTTTTAATCACTAATGATGGGTTTAGAGACATTTGACATGGTTGAGCAATCGCGAAACCCAAGTCGTAGACACTAAAGGAAGCTTCCAGGGATCCAAAGGAAAGAATAATGTATCAAGCCATCACACATTACCTTTGTAGGGGGTCTTTAGCCTTAGATTAGGGATATGTGATTGATTGGTGATTTTGTTTACAGTAGTTATGGGTAAGATGTTGATCAGTTGAGACTTTGTTCTTAAAGATAGTGAATTTATTATATAAATGGTGTCGAAAGGGTGTTTTCAAAGTAATGGGGGTGAGTTGATTTTCATGTGACAGTTGTTCATCGATGTATGTATATGTACTATCCATAGAATACAACATATCATCTTGTACCAGAATTCTTCAAACAAATGTGTGGCCATTGGTGTAATGAGTGTTTATGTGTGTATTAAATATTTCGACGGTTTTCAATATTTAGTAATGATATTTCTCCCATTTTCAAGATTTAGTTATCAGTATTTATAGTAATCCATTTGATACTCCATACAGTGTGGCCCCTCTGGAATCACATCTATAAAATTTGAAAGACGAAGGATTTTGTAGATTCCACATAGCCCGATGCTTTCTTCTTTCTTGATAGTCGCTGTCAAATTCAATTACTCATGGAACTCATGTCTAGGATTTTGACGTGTCAGCTTGTGTCATAGGAATCCATGAACATGAAAAACAACTCAAATGACTAGCCATGACCTCTTGAAGTTACCCTTTCCTTCGTAATGGTACCATCACATCCACTATGTTAGGGCCCTGAGACCCATAACTATTGTAAACAAAATCACCAACCAATTGCATATCCCTAATCTAAGGCCAAAGACCCCCTAGAGAGGTCATGTGTGGTGGCTTGATACATTATTCTTTCCTTTGGATGCCTAAAATCTTCCTTTAGTGTCTACGACCCAGGTTTCATGCTTGCTCAACCATGTCAAAGGTCTCTAAACCCACCATTAGTGATTAAAACAACCTAATGGTGTCAATTCCCACACACAAAGCTAAGAATGGCCTCAAGAGGTAACATATGGTGGTCCTAGATGCGTAGAAGATTAATTTAGGGCCTAAAGTAGAGCTTTCATCCCTTGACAATGTCTAAGACCCTAGGGCCCTCCCTCCCACTTATATTTATTCCCCTCCCACCAGTCCCTTCCCTTTATATTTTCCTCCCTCCATCCCCCCTCATATATCTCCCATACCTACCCCTCCCTTCACCACCCCCATATATGTCCCCTACCCATCCCTTCGTCCCATGATTCCCTTTACACCTTCCTCTCCCTCCTTTGACCCCCCCCTCTTAACCAATGTAATGTTGGGCCATGAGGCACCCCATAAACCGTCTTGATGGAATATTGGGAGTTTAAATGGTATTATAATGGGATAAGGATGCCATTACTCTTTTTTACTTTCGTACCAAATTAATTAAGCAAAAATGCATATGCGTTATAACGCATATGCAATATGAATCACATATGCGCTATATCGCATATGCAATATAGCGCATATGCGATATAACACATATGCGATATGAATAAGCTATAGCGCACATACGTTATAACGCATATGTGTGTTTTAAAAATTTAAAAACTCGGCGGGAATAAGGTTTGGCATTATGTTCGGAATTTGCTTTGGACTACTGAACCTATTGGCTAGGACAAAAAAAACAGGGCTATTGCCTGTCTTTTAGAATTCTATCAATATGCTCAATTACGATGTCGTGTTTTGCTTTGACAAATTTTTTTTTTTTATGAAAATTTAGAATATTGTAAAGTTCCATCTTACGATTCTGAATATGTAATTTTTTCCTTCAAATGTATGTTTTAATTATTTATTATTATTATTCTAAATGACACATGTTAGTTTTCGAAAATAGATACATCGATTGTTTTTTATATAACTTTTGATTACCTTCACCATTTTCCAAGAAAACTATATGGTGCAATAGAAGAGAGCGAGCTTTACAATATTATATATATAAATCAACGATTTCATTAATTTTTGCCTCTAAAGTGTTGCACCCACACAAAACGTTTTCATTTCGAGCTTTTCTGACTTCAATAATTTATAACAAAAAAAATAATTCATGAAACAATATTAATAAATAGTGTTTCACTAGGCCCATATGTCCTTTACATGTCTGCAAGATTTTATACAAAATTGACATCATTTACCTCATATATTGCTTCCCACACAAACATATATGTTATGATGTGCTGAAATTTTGAAAACCCAATTTAACGGAAACTAATTTTATAATCATTTACGCACATTTTTTCTGTATAAATGTTATATATTATGAAAGCTGATTCAATTACCTATCTTTTGTTTTTTACTTCATCTTCAAATACGTTAGGGAAGTACCTCTAATTCTAACCTAAAGTCAAAGGTTCCAAGATTTTCCAGTATTATGTGGCGTTTGAAGTGTCTTTAAAGGAGTCCATGATTGTGCATCACCCCATATATATTATAAAAAAATATAAAAATTTAATTGCACAGAGAAAAAGAAGCATATGTATGTAAATACATATAAACATGCTAACACAATTTTATTAAATAAAATTAACACAATTATATTAAATAAAACTAGCCTTTAAATATGAAAGAACCTAAACTTAAAGTGGATTAATATATAATAATAAAAAAAATTATATATATAGGAAGAGGCACGTTAATGGGTGGCTTTAACGAAGATTGAGAATATGAATATACATGTGAAAATGGAAGGGATTAATTAAAATTAGGCTAATTAAAATCAGTCATATTAAAATAGCTCTGGACTAAAAAGACTTAAAAGTATAGTCTAATAGTATTGGAGAGAAATAATATAAAATGCAATAATAAATAGGCAAAAAAAAACTTGAAAAAAAAACTTTGTTATATATGAAAACATATGTAAAGTCAAATTACGATTTTGGTATATTATTCAAATTAGCATTAATATAAAGTTAAATAAAGTCAAAGCATATCGAAAACAATAGTACCATGACATTTTAGAAACTAATAAAAGAATAAAAGTTTTATGGGCAAGAATTTCTTCACTTTTGCTAACTCCTCTATCTTGTGGATGGAACAACGCCCAACTAACCACCCTCTAGTTATAAGGGCAATTTTTTTTATATTTGGAGGTGAAATTAATACAGGGGACTCACATTGTAATCCACTTGATTATGCAACGATGAAGTTGTTGTGTCTTTATCCGTTCGGTTGAGCTATAATTTTATTACCAAACATAACCACTTGCAACCGCCCAAGGCGGGGGTGTGTCTCTTTGCACGGAAAAAAGAAGGAAGGGAGCGACTCTGTGTGGTGATGTCCTCTCATGGAGGTTTTGACCTGGTATTAATGGTTAGAGAGCCCAGCCTTTAATCTATTTTTTTTATTTAATGCAAAAAACTCAGACTT
>LPNX010365378.1:60745-91742 GCA_001517045.1 Pseudotsuga menziesii
TTTCTTCAAAGTAAGAAACAAAGATACATTTATGTCCCTTCTTATCTAGTTTCTTTATCATCTCATCTGGAACATGAGCATATGTGACACAACCAAAAAAATTTAAATGAGAAACATTGCGATCCATACCTGTCCATTCTTCTTGAGTAACTTTGTTCTTCACGCTCTTTGTCGGACACTGGTTCATAATATATACAGTAGTCGACTGCTTCAACACAATATTCATTTGGAAAATTCTTGGTTTCCATCATGTTGCATGCCATATCCATAATGGTTATGTTCTTTCTCTTTGTGACACCATTCTACTGAGGTGTATACCGCATAGTGAATTGCTTGCGTATGCCATGGGTATTGAAAAAATTAGGAATTCATTTGAGACATATTCACTGCCTCTATCCATCCTTAATATTTTGATGCGGTGTCCACTCTGGTTCTCCACGAGTTCCTTAAACTCTTGAAAACAACTAAATGCATCAGATTTATGTTTTAGAAAATATACCCATGTTTTTCTTGTGTAGTGATCAATAAAAGTAAGAAAATAATTGCGGCCACCCATGGATGATGTCTGCATCAGCCCACAAATATTAGAGTGCACCAGCTCAAGTGATGTGTGAGCACTGTATGACTTTTCAATTGGAAAAGTATCTCTATGTTGCTTGCCAAAAAAGCATCCTTCACAAACTCTTTGGTTTGTCGATCAATGGAAATCCTTTAACCATATTATTTGTGTGCAGTAGCTTCAACCCACCAAAATTTAAATGTCCAAATCTAAAATGCCACATCTAGGACTCATCCTGAACTTCTACTTGAAATGTTGCCTGAAAATCAATGCTATCATTTCCTTTCTTGTCGTAGTGCTTGTCTGCTAGTTTGCTTTCTGCCTTGAATGCAGCTCCTGAATTTTCCTTTCCTTTCATGTTTGGAATTATCCTCAAAGGAAAAAATGATTTCTTGTCCTTGGTACTTTTATTATCAGCTGGTTGCATAGACGCTTGTCTTTAATCAAAGAATCATTATCTTCCACGAAAACTCTGTAACCTTTTTGTATCAGTTGTCCAATGGTCAAATTTTTTTGTTTCAGTCCTTCAACATGATAAAAATCAGGCATGATCTTTCACTCTCCCTGTTTGGTTAGAATACCAACAGTACCTTTTCCCAAAACAATGACTTGGACATTATCTCCAAGTGTTACATAAGTTTGAATTGATTTATCTAGACTCGAAAAAAAACTCGAGGGTGTGTGCAAGAAGATGAGGGACCTTTTAGATGCAATCCTACTTTTAGGAAACACGCTCACGATACATAAAATTACAACGCGCTTGTGTTATTTAATGCTAGGTTTGGTGAATATTGATCCTGACATGTCATATGACACGTAGGATAGTCTAATTAAGACGTGCATGCATTTTATAGTTACAAAACATGCACACATTTTATAGTTCCAAAACGTGCACAGATTATGGAGAAGCAAAACATGCACGTGTTTTGGAGAATCAAAATGTGCACGCTTTATGGAGAAAAAAATAAGTTTTGGTGCATGGCTAGGAAAATGAATAAAAACAATACTTTGCATCATCACGAATTAGGACCTAAAGTAATATTTTAGCATTATCAAGAACAACATATCAAACAACCATGCCTAACCTCCCACGAGCATAATTTTTCTTTATGGTGTATTATGGGCACCATTAGGAGGCGTTAAGACTTAAGTATCGGTCATAGTCCCTTGACCATGCTTGGGGAAGGAAAATCAAGACTTAAGCCCTAAAGGTATTTTTTAAGGCTTGAGGTCCATGAACAAGGCATCAAACTTGCACATAGGACCTCCATATGTGATATTTTGTATCTAAGAGAGAATATGCAGTGCATTAGAATTCTCTTAGCACTAGGAACATATCCGTAGACATGGTTGAGGGAGGAAACCTAGTCCTTAGGCCCTAAAGGAACCCTATAGACACATAGGACCAAGAAAAACACCTCGAACAAACACACATGATCTCTTAAGGGTATCCTCAACCTTTAAGTTGGGATATTGTCATGATTAGGTTTTTTTAGCATTAGATATGGAGGATAAGGTGATAATCATGGTTTGTACATAAAGCTTTAATTTTAGGTTGTAAACCAACTTTTAGGGCTCAAGGTCCATGACCGACACCTTGAATCACCATAGATGACCTCTTAAGTTGATAGTTTTGTTTTGAATGGGGATATGGGAACCATTAAGGGTTTCTAAGTACTATGTATGTATCTTGGGACCTTAGACATAACAAGGGGAGGAAACCTAGGCCTTATCCCCCAGAAGATGCTTATAGGTGACATCTAGAGCCAAGAATGATGTGTTGAACAACCTCAATAGAGCCTTCCATGGTATCATTTACCTAGAAATGGGGATACTATTGCCATTAGAACATTTTTAGCACTAAGTATAGATATTGGGCTCCTTGATATGGGAAGGGGGTAAACTTGGTCCTTAGGCCTTAAAGGAAGTTGCTAACCATCTAGGGCCAAAATCGATGCCTCCAACCACCATGCATGACGTTTAAAGTGAATCCTTTGAATCCTAATGGGGATATGCATGCCATCATCATTTTTTTACCACTAGGTATCCATCTCAAGGACATGAACATGGTCAAGGGAGGAAACTATGGACTTAGTTCCTAACTAAATCTTCTAGGCATATAAGGATAGGAAGGATGCCTTAAAAATTCACACATGGCATCTCATAGGTATATTTGGACTATGAATATGGATGTTGGTAGAACTAGGTGGTTTTGAGTAGGAAGTATGGGACCTTCGATACATTATTGAGGGAATATGCTCATGCCTTAGGCCATAATGGAATATTTGAGGAACCCATCTTAATGAAAACTTCCTTGAAGCACCACACCTAACCTACTCAAGGTATGCTTGGTCTCCAAGAAAATATCCACATTCCTTTATGATGTGTTGAGCATTAGATATGGGTATTAAGGCCTCAACATGGAAGGGAGGAAATCCAAGACTCGATCCCTAATAATATTTTTGGCATGTATGGATATGCATGTGCCTTACTCGCTATCCCTCTATGCCTTACTCACCATCCCTCCCTACCTTTGTATTTACATCTCTCTCTATCTTGATGTGTTTGTGTGTCTCTCCCTCACTCCCCATCTCTCATAACCTCTCTCCATCTTCTTTATACCTCCCTCATTATCCCTCCCTACATCACTCTCTCTCTCTCTATGTTTGTGTGTGTGTGTGTGTCCATTCCCCCCCTCTTTCTCACAACATTCATCTCTCTCTCTATCTCTATGTGTGTGTGTCCCTCCCTCACTCCCCCTCTCTCATAACCTCTCTCCACCTTCTCTATACCTCCCTCACTATACATCCCTCCATTACTCTCTCTCTATCACTCACCCATGCGCCCCCTATCTCTATCACTCACCCCTCCTCCTCTCTCTCCCACATAATTTCTCTCTCTATCTCTCTATGTATGTATGTGTGTGTGTCTCTCCCCCTTCTCTCTATCTATGTCTATGTGTGTTTGTCCCTCCCCCTTCTCTCTATCTATGTCTATGTGTGTGTGTCACTCCCTCACCTCCCCTCTCTCATAACCTATATCCACCTTCTATATCCCTCCCTAACTATCCCTCCCTAAATATCCTTTCCTCCATATTAATCTCTCTATCATTCACTCCTACTCTCTCTCTCGCGTTTTGTTGCTCACCCCTCCCTCCCTCTCTCCCACAAAATATCTGTGTGTCTCCTCCCTCTCTCTCTATCTCTATGCATGTGTGTGTCCCTCCCTCACTTCCTATATCTCATAACCTGTCTCGACCTTCTCTATACCTCCCTCACTATCCTTCCCTCCATCACTCTCTCTATTTCTCACCCCTCCCCCTTTGTTTCTCACCCATCCCCCTGTCTCCCACATAATCTGTGTGTGTGTGTGTGTACCCCCTTCTCTCACAAACTCCCTCTATATCTCCCTCTCTCTCCACCTTTTGTTTACCTCTCTCACTATTCCTCCCTCTATCACTATCTCCCTCCCTTCTCCCTAAATTACCAGCCCTCCATTCCATTATCCTTCTACCCTATCCTCTCTTTGTCTCAACTTGTATCCCTCCCTATCTCTTTTCACCACCCCTCTCCATGTTTCTCTCTCTCATAACCTCCCTCTCTCTTCTTTTCTTAACTCTCCAGCCTCTATCTTTGACACCATCTCTCTCTCTCTCTCTCTCTCTCTCTCTCTCTCTCTCTATGTTTTCAACTTATCCCTTCTCCTCAACTTCCTACCTCATTATGACCCCTATTCTTTGTTTTATCGCATATCATTCCCCTCTCTTCAATTTCCCCCTCCTTTTCCTCTCTCCTCCAACACACCCTATTACGCCTTTAATACTCCATATCCACCTTTCCATTCACCAATACTCTCTCTCATCAAAACATCACCCACTTCCTCCCCTCCATCTTATCCCCATTTCTCACTCAAGTCTTGTGTACTGCTTCTAACCCTATACATATTCGACATTTCTTCTCCTCCTAATAGTGCTCTCAATCCCCACTCCCCTTCATCCTTGTAACCCATCATGTTCCCATTCCATTCATCTTTTTCCACTTGAATTTACAACATCCTCCTAGGACCTTGACCCTTCTCCACCCCCTATCAACTATTAACCATCCCCACTTGAACTTCCAACATGCTCATAGGCCCTTTACCCTTCCTTACCCCCTCTAAACTATTAACCGTCCCACCTAAACTTCCAACATCCTCCTAGGACCTTGACACTTCCACACCCCCTCTCAACTATTAATCATCCCCACCTGAACTTCCAACATCCTCGTTGGCCCTTGACCCTTCCACACCCCCTCTCAACTATTAACCATACATTTGATGTCTTACATAGTGTTAGATTTTTTGCTTTTCATAATGCACACATGTTATAGAACTACATAATGCGCACGTGTTTCGTAACCCCTTAGATAAATATAAAGCAAAAAGAGATTTAAAACATCCAAAGAAAATGTTGAAAAAACATTCATAAATAATATTCATTTTCACTCATTTTCGAGTGAAAGAGAAAGGAAACTATCCAAGTTTAGAAATATTCCTAGTTTATACACTTCTTACCAATTTGACAATAAATAGAATCTCTACCACAATTCTAGTAAATTATCAACAGAACCTTAGGTTGTTCAAAAGTGGTACTTGTGAAAATTTAAATCCCAAATAAATAAAAATACTAGGATACTAATGCATATCATAGGAAAAAAACATTTTCCAAATAATAGAGGATGGGTTTGTATCACATCATATCTATGTTGCAATTGAGCATACTATTGTTAAATAACTGGAAGGTAATACCACTTTCTCTATTGACTAGAAGGAAGATTAAAATTCTTTCTCGATATATTCTTATTTATTTAGAAATGACCCTCATCATGTTTCAAGATGCTATTCTGAGTCATCCTTTTCCATCCCATATTCATTATAGTTGTTATTATTTATCCTAGGAAAGTTATTCTGCAAGGTTATACTAACCATGGAGTATTAACTTACAAAAGAACTTGGGATAATGATTAAGTAATCATGTGGGTTGAGATCCCCTTGTTTGGTAAGCACTCTTTTAATTAGGAAAAATATTACCAATATTCTTATACAAAGAAGGTCACTTACATGGAGAATCATCATTTTCTTCGCACTTTGGCCAACAAATGCAGAATTTGTATGTATGGGTCTTTCCTTACCTTATATGAAACTCAGTCAAGTAACACTATTCAGACTTCATCTGGGAGTAAATTAGACCTTTCAAAATATTAAGAAAATATCTGTTAGGTTATACCTTTTGAAACCCAACCTAAGAAGACGTCACCTAGACAATACCTTTCAGAAGGTTACCTCAACACATCTATGTCAAATGATACTTTTAAGACCTTATTTATATAGAGCTCCATCATATCATACTTTTTAGGAGCTTGCATATTCATATCTCAATTAAGAATACCTTTTAGGACCTTACCTACCAGATCTTAAACACGGCTAGATCAAGACATTAACTACCTAAATAGAGATTAGGTAAGACCTTTCAAGTCCTTACTTGAGCAGATGTCTACTAAGTAAGACCTTTTAACACCATAAAAATCATCACACCAAACATACATTTTTGATGATGCTCCTTAATATACATAAATGATAAATTATATGATTAAACCACAACCCAGGTTTGCAATTCAAGGACTACAATCATCCACACTCCTAGAGTTATTTGTTGCTGGTTTATGCTCATATATCATATTAGTTGACCAAAATGGATAAGAACGTTATCATAATTGAAATCAACAAGAATGGATGTGTAACCATTACATGCCAATGAGCATGATCATACCATCCTCGAAATCCCTTCTAGTATTACACATGTAGGTACACTTTTGAAAGCAACACAAACACAAGAAGCCCAATTTACTTCAACATATTTTAACTTTCTCTATGTCGATACTCTTTTATAGAAGTATTTTACTCGAGAAAGGAAATTAAAGATCCTACCCTTTACTTCTAAACATCTCATGTAAATGTTTTTATTCATTTCTAAAGGCTAACAAGTAGAGAACAGATTGTAGAATCCTATAAGAATGGAGTTCCTAAAACTTGAAATGCATCCATCATATCACAATTACTCGAGTCAACTCAGTGAAAAGCTTGGTGTGGGAAAAGATACAAGAGTTTAGCTTGTCTCAGAAAAATCTTGGATAGCACAAAACTATTTTTGAAACACCCATTAAAGTTGGGAAAAAATCATTGACCTTGTCAATGACATACAAATGCTCATGGGATAAACCTGAGTTGGCAAGTTTGACTTGTTGGAAATTAAAATTGTCTTTTTTGGATGTTTATTCAGCTTTTATCCATTAGTCCAATAGATATTCTTCAAAACCATGCCTTTTGCTTAATGATATTGTCAAATCCATCATGCTCTATGGCTTAGTAGCTTGTGAAATTGACCATTGTTATGAGCACCGAAACCAATATAATAGTAAGAAACAACAATGTAATTAATGAGGGGAAATAAGATTAAAGTCCCCCAAGCTATCGTTCTAGTTGATACTCTGTATCATGGGTAGTTGAAGGCCATGTATAGACTATAAAAATTTGGGTGCATCATTCTCTTAATTAAACCTAACTTGTGCCTTCAAGATTGAGACTACCAAGAAAAGGCTATACCTTCTTCTATTTTCTCCCCTTGTTCAGCCTCTGTTTCCAGTTCCATCACACATTAACATCTAGTATTTATACTTGTCATGGTTTTGTCTCTTGCATTTATTTTGTGCTCTTTTTGGATAATTACTTGGTCCTTTTTATGTTTCACACTTTTTGCTTTTGATAGAATAGCATTAGGATATACTTAGCCCAAGTATTTCATAAATTTTACATAATCATTAAATTTTTACTATATATTTGGTATTATTTCATCATGTGATAATTTGTTGTGAATCCTAACTGCATAGAGATTGGATGTTGTGGATTGTTTTCTTTCTTTGGTAAAAGTAAAATTTCAGGAAGAAGAAAAAATATGCTCAAAATTTCTGGATTATCTGAGTTTGAATATGTTAACACCAAAAAATGTTCAACTAGATCTCCATCGTCCAAACCATAATTATACATCATAATCCCACCATTATCCCCTTCATTTTGACCTTAACAATTAAATTCCACCAAAATTGGTCCAAAACATTATTATTCCTTTCCCATCAATACAGTGAAGTTGAGCATTTATTGTATCATAACCCCACTCTCTCCAAAAAGAACCAAAAACCCTAAAATGAGAATGGGTCAAAAGCCATGGAAAAATACCATGGGTAATTACTATGGGTTAAAATGCCTTGGATCATCTTATAAATACATTCTGAAGGTCTCCCCACAAACATTACATTCGTAAACTTTTTCACCTTTCACCATTTTCCCATATTTTTGCCATATCAATTTCCACAGTGTATGTTGAGCTTGCTCCATACCCTCTTGGATCCATTCCCCCTTTTTGACAACCAATAGTGGAGATGACTGGAGAACTAGGCTGTGGAGTCGGTGGACCATTTCCTCAATTGGATGTAGTGGCCCATGTTATTGAAAGGTATGCTTGTTCTTGTTTTTCATGAGTTAGAAAAAATATAAAAAAAAATCATAAAAATATGTATGTTGTTGTTATTGCTTATTACTGCAAGTTGAGGTTGAGAAATCCCTCACACCATGAACTCTATGCTTTGATCCAGCTGATCTAGGGTAGGTGATTTTGCATGTAGTAGGGGATAAATCCACACTACAGTTTTGGTGACTCCACTATCTTGATCCCATCAGATCTCTGTTTTTGTAGGTGTTTCTATTGGTTTGTTCTACTTGGGTACCTTCAGCCGTCACATATATGACCCCCATGCAGAAGATCCGGACCAATATTGTCCTACTGACTTCTCCCTCGGCCCAAACTGAAATTGTTTTCTCAAAAAACCCTCAGTTACGACTGGATCACACCTATCCGGCAGAAAGCTACAACCCAGGTTGCACCTTTTTTCCTGATAAGAACGACCTAGGTTTTGCATTCAACCCTAATGACCAAAAATCTAGATCGCATTTGTCCAGGATTTCGTAGTGATCTCAGTCATTATTATTACCCATTTTGTGCCACTTGTTGTGCAAAACCCCCTGTTTTGTATGACTTGAGTCTTTTTGTTGATCTTCTGCCCCGAGCATGACTATTTTATAGTTATGTGTGACCCTGATCGCACTTGTTCCATTGAGAGGTGTGACATGCAATTTTTTTAGTCCTTTTTTATGTTTGAGACCCTTTTCCAGACCCCTTGTTTGTGTTCTACCCCTCCCCTGACTATTTCCTTTTAGATATGATCACTTAGAGCCCCCTGGTTTATTTTGTGGTCCTATTTCTCTTGTGTGTGAGCCAACTTAGTCGATATTGGCAATAGATACCCCCTATGCATTTCCTACAACCTGTTAAGTTCCTTATGCATTCATTACTTGTGTACATTTTATTTTCTTGAAGAATTAGTTGTTTTGAAAAATATTTACTGTCATTTATTGTTATTTATTTTTTGTATTTGCGTATAGAGTGTGATATCGTTGGGGTTTACACATTACACATCACTTGTGCACACATATCAAACCCTAAATTAAAACACTTGGTTCACGATCCCAAGATGAGCCTAAAATTTAAGTTAAATCAACTAACATAGTAACCTCATTTTAGGAACAAAACAATATTGTAGCTATGTTAGGCCAGTGGGGATATGCATCCAAATAACACCCTTTTTTCAATTACATTTGAGACATATTTGTTGTCCATTAGGGTACCAAAATCCTCTAGTACTTATTGACACAGTCACGACCAGTCTGTCAGAGGCCACCCCACTCTACGGGAGTAAGCCACAACGAAGGGGTTCCAGAAGTAAGGGTGGAATACCGCACTCCATTATGCATCGAAGTATAACCCTTCATATTCCTCATTGTGCATACCGAGGACCATATCAGGTGTTGAGGACGAAAGAGATGAAGTTCTAGGAAAACACTATGGACATGTCATGAACACGGTAGCCTAGTTTTCAGTCTATTTAAGGATCTTGTACCTGAGGTCCCTCTTGGTAGTGCTATTCTATTAGCCTATTGTTATTCCATTTCATATTGTTTGAACACCTAGAAGAGGATACGATTTGTGAGAGGCTTCCATCTTATAGCCAGGAGTTTTCTTGCACTTATAACCCATAGGTTAGTGCATCATTTTATTTATAGGGAGTGTTGCTTGTTGGTTTTCTGGACACTTTGTTGTAGACTCTCCTGATGTAACACATTGTTGTAGTTCGATTTTAGATATTTCTTTTTGGCCTTTGAGCCACCATTTGTACACCCTTCTTCTACACACTCGACTGTAGTTGGATTTTTGAGCCTGCATTTGTCACTCTTGTCTCTACTTTCATTACATAGCACACCATCACGTCATCATTTCACCACCACACTACTCATATAGACTTAGGAGGAATACCCCTCATTTTGGTTCCTTAAACCGCCACTGTCGGATCCATGTTTGATTTTGTTCACCACCTTCAGAGCCATACACTACATATGATTCTGATTCGAATTCCCATCAGTCATAACCTACCTTATTCACAACCCCATCTAGCCCCATGGATGGTGCGCCTCCTAACCCCTTTCATGGGGGGACGGTTGATAGTGGAATCATTACCACTCCACCCATCATATCAGGTATCCCTTCTACTAGACCCATAGGTCCTAGTCCTAGTGGGCCCCTCGCCACCCCACACACTGTTTTCTATACGATACACACTAGTGGTGGTCCCACCCCATCCACCATGGTTCATATTTTGCCTTCCTTTATACATGGGGGGATTATCCCTTCTACCACCATTCCTACTATTCACAACATTCCAGTGACTACTCCTAATGTTGTAATTCAGCCACACCAACCCCTGTTTTCATGCGGCAAATACATGGTTGTTGGCACCAACACCATTGTTGGGTCTCCTCTCTATAGTCCTGGTCCTAGCCTACCATATATGTCTAGCCTCAACCTTCATGATTTGGAATTATTAACGAATGACCCCATCCGTCATGACCTGTTATGGCCTCCCATGCTTACCAAACTCCCTTCTGACATCCCTAAGTTTGAAGGAAAGGTGGGAGAAGACCCTTGACACTACATTATGTCATTCCACTTATGGTGTTCATCTAACATCATAGTGGAGGACTCTATCTACTTGTGGCTATTCCAGTGCACACTCACTAGTGTTCCAGCCAAATGGTACATTGAACTACCTCATGCCAATTATACAAAATTTTCCTCGTTAGCATCGATGTTTCTCCAGTACTTCCAGTTACCCATCCATTATAATGAGGGCATGGAAATCCTATTATCATGTTGACAAAAAACTGTTACCCATATCACGGATCATATCCATGAGTGGCATCGTCTCCGTATCTTGTGTAAGATCTAGTTATATGATAGGATTTTCCTAGTTTGGTTTCTTAAAACATTACTCTTCCCCATCACCAAGGATGTTGCATATGAGATCCCATAAAGTGAGGAATAATCCATCCTCAAGGCACAACAGTTTGATCTTATCTATGCCCAATCAGGTTATCTGTATACCATCATACCTGATGCTCCTCGTGCTAGCTTCTCACGTCGAGATACATCGGGGCATCCCATATTATTGATGGAGTAATTGGATCTATTACTCAACATCCTTTCCTATACATGACCTCTCCATCGATGCCACCTCATTTCGGTACCACCCCTAATGTTGCTCAACCAGGATATACCCCTTATTTTTCACACATAACGGCTCATTCTGGAGCCACACTTTCATATGTGTCTCTCTCACAAATTCCTCACATTCACGGACCAAATTTCTTAACACCCGCTTGTAATGTCCAAATGGTAGGATTTGCAGCCCGTCTAGTTACTCCTTCATATTAGCCACCACCTACGCAACCTACAACTTCTATGACCTTGAATCCTATTCCTCATGGACAGGTCTACGCTCAAGAAAACCTCCCTAATGAACCTGCCCCCAATAACCAACAAGGGAAGGGATGACAATAGAGAGGTAGGAACCAAGGAAACAACCAACCTCAAGGAGGTGGAAAACAAACCAACCCTCTGAATAAAAATGGAGCCAATCCACCTGCACAGAACCCCCAACATCCACCTAAACCTGGGAATAAACCTCAATTGCAGATGAACCATCTGTGCACCATTTGTGATACTTACATCCATTATACACATCACTTCCCCCATATGAACTGTGCTGGCCACTTATTACAAGATGACAATCAACCTGACCCTAATGCGGTCGCTCTTAAATAGCCAAACCCATCACCACAAGGTCCTTCGCCTATGGTGCTATAAAAGCCCCTAAAAAATTAAGGGATGGCCACAACCCAACCCTTGGTACCACAAAACCCCATACCCCCTCCTGTGGGTAAACCCATTGATCATAGTTTCCATCACCTTATGATGTTATCATTTGATGTAAACTTACATAATTTACAAAACTAGTATGGCTCCACCAAAGAAAACATTAATACATCCACTACATATACCTCTACCACTCTCTATATGTATTTACATTTGCTGATACCCCCCATGGACAGGACTGCCAAAGTCCCAATGTTCACTTTGTCTCACGTCGCGAACAATCTCACTGCCAGAGGCACTCTTAGCTACAATATAGTCGACAATTTGGCCCAGTTTCCCTCTTCCATGTCTGCTCTGGAAGTCCTCTGAACTTTTCCTTCGCAATGCAAAGCTTTGCATTCCATGTTAGGTGTTGTCAATCCCTCTTATTCCCAGTTGATCACTTTCAACTTGGATCAAGGAGAACCTCGGATACCCTCATTCATCGCCTTCCAAATTTTGGTTACGATTCAGAATTTGGTCATTCATCGATGCATCATTGATGAGGGGGAGTCCACCTGTTTTATGTTAAACTTATTTTGGAATAAATTTGGATCCCCAACCCTTCAACCTTCCACCATTGCCCTTCGATCTTATGATGGCTATGCTACTCAACCACAAGTCATTCTCACGATTGTCCCCATTGATTTTGCCCAAAAAGCCGTGTTGATTGACATTGAGGTTTTCAATGACCAACTGGATCACAACCTCCTCCCAGGATGTAGTTATATTTATCCAATGCGATACGTTTCCTCTACCATCGTTCAACTCTTGAGGTTCCCCCATGATGGGAAGATCCTAACTATCAACCAACTAAAGGACCTACCACTCTAGAGAATTTCCTCCATACGATCGACACTACCATTGACAGGCTATCCATCGTCTTATCACTCAGAATTTACCATTGGTTGTGAGAGGGTAATCCCAAGGTAACCACAAAACCATTCTTTAGGAGGGAACTTGGTTTCCTTCTTACGAGATAGGGATCTCTCAATAGATAAATACGAAGGATAGATATATTTAAAAATAAATGAATTTTAATGGAAATAATGGCTGAAACAGGTGGTCATTGGGCATGGATTCAAAAGTGAAAAATAATTAAAGACAGTGATTTGCAATGGAATTCTTAACAGAGGCAGCGTAGTTACTCTTTTACAGTCAAAATATTGGTTGTCTGGTGATAGGAAAGAGTAAGAAACAATCCATTAATATGGGCATATAAAGATGAATACAATATTAAATTTAGTGGAAAAATATTGTGAATGCTTGAAATCAAAGAATCAAAGCATAAACCTATGGATTTTGATCCAATATACACTTATTCAAGCATGAAAAGATAACAAAATGGAAAGAGACACAAGAAATACATTCACATGAAGGAAAGAAACCAGGGATAATTTTAGGGGCGAATTTTAGCCCAGTGGGCTATTTTTCCATGTTTTTCTCCCAAAAAAGATTTGCCATTTTGCATTTTTTGAAGCCCTGTTTCGCCCAATTTTGATGGGGTAAAAATTTTTCACCCTAAAAATTGCCAAATTATTATATAAATGATATAAAATCCTTGGAAATTAAAATATTTTTTGAAAAATATTGCTAATCATTTTATACTTGGCGTTTTAAGAATTGGTAATATTCGCCAACATTTATACACTTTTAGATAAGTATGGTTCCTTAAAATCATCCCTGAAAGAAACTACAGACTGTAAAAAAAATAACACAAGAATTTATGGTAGAAAACATGCTTGGCTCTAAAATATTTTTATTAATCTTGAATCTCTCTTACAAAAATCATTTCTTACTCACAGGTTCCAAACCCCATTACATTACAAAATCCTATTTTTATACATCAAATCTCCTTAAGCTGCTAACTACCTACATGCTAAAAATAGGCATATGTAACTGCCTTATTACATTTGTCAATTAACCTTAACAAACTATTCCTATTTTCTAGGACACGTAGTAAAAAGTAAAACCATGGTGAAATTCCGTTGCCACTTCAAAAAATTACACCTCGACCTAGTTGAGTGATCATAGTAAATGTATAAAATTGAGGCACGACAATGTTAGAATCAAGATGAAAGTTACTACAGATTTATACTGATCAATTTACTCAATGAATTGAAGAAACTGTGCAAAAGGCTTGCAACACTGTATTTATTAATCATTAATTAGAAGAGATAGATTACAATGCAATACAATGGCATGAATCGACATGAAATTCGAATCCAACAGAGGTCATTCAATTTGAGTGCATGAGAGTGTCTAGGTTTGTCAGTTAACACCACTTAACACATCAGTCAACCACTTGACTCCAACATAAATTGAATCTAACATACTCGAAGGAAGTTTAGACTAATTCTAACTGAATAGAACTCAACTACATTCCAACAAGTAGGTGGAGGTGCCTATCTGATTCTAACAAGCTGAGATAAACTAAACCGAGTCACCAAAGTTAGGTGAGGGTGCCTTTAACACTCCAGTTAACTGAATTTAGATAATAAAAAAATAAGAATAAATAATGGGAAAGGCACCTTTAGTACTTTCATTAACTGAAAAGTAGGTGAAGCAGCTCCCATTTGACTGAGTGGGGTGCATAATTCAAGGATATCAACCCATATTTTCTCCCTTATTGAAGTAGGAGGCTCGGTTAGGCTCCCTGATTGAAGGAGGAGATCCATTTTGATGACGATGTCACATGTTTTAGTCAAAACTTAGGATAAGTGGTAAATTAGGCTAATTAAGACAAATAATGATGTGTGGTTGGAAAATGACTCCAACACCCCTCCCTTAATCTAATCTCATGTGTAGGAGTAAAACAATAGGGCCCTGACAACAAAGGCCATAGGTCACCCTTTACAGAAATAATCCTAAAATGGTTAAAAAATCTAAGTGAGGAAAACAAGAAAATCCCAGTGGGAAAGAAAACCCCCCCTCAAATTGAAAAATGAAAAATCTAATATGTCTTCACCGTGATGGAAATCACCCCTAGTAGTGAATGGAGGTAACAGAACTTCTTCTTAGTGAATCCCTTGGTGAAAATGTCTGCAATTTGCTCATCTGTGGGGCAATATTGCAGAACAATTGTTCTGTCATGCACAAGCTCTCTGAGGTAGCACATGTGGATCTTGATCTGTTTGGTTCTATGTATTTGAATCAGATATGTCAATATATTGATATCACTCTGATTGTGAAAAAATATGAAAAAATAAGTGTTGCTACCAATTTCAAACTCTACTAGAATACCTTGCAGTTGAACTACCTAAATGCATTCATTGACCGCTCCCTGATAGTATACCTATGAAGAAGATAAGGAAATGGGTGCCTGATTTTTTCTTGATCATAAAATAGGCCCACTACCAAACATGAAAACATAGTTGAAAGTGGACTTTCTATTGATGTTATCTCCAACCCAATCTGAATATGTGAATCCCACCAAGTCTAGATCAGAATCTGTAGCATAGTGGATGCCAAAGTGTCTAGTACCTTGCACATACTATAGAATCATTTTGGCTTCCCTCTAATTAATTTAATGAGGCTTATGCATGTACCTTGATACAACATTCACGACATAACAAATATCAGGCCTTGAATGTGTCAAGTACATAAGGCTTCCAACCAATTTCTGATAGAGAGTAGAATCCATCAACAGTGTAGAATTCCCTTCCTCAATATTGATTCCTTAGGGGAATGGGAAAAGGGAATCCTTACATTATTCCATATTAAAATTAATTACTATGTCTGTAGCATAATTTTATTTGGTGATCATTATCCCATCAAAATCCTGAGTGATTTCTAGGCCAAGAAATTCCTTCAGCAGGCATAAATCACTCATGTCAAATGCTTCATGTAAAGCGGGCTTCATGATGCTAATTTAAGTGAGTGTGCTTCTTGTAATTAATAAATAATCAAAATACAGAAATATAATCAGAAAATTACCTTCATATTGTTGTAGGTACATAATTGGTTCATACTTACATCTTGCAAACTTTTGTGACAGCAGAAAGGAATCCATCTTTGCATGCCAAGCTCTTGGGGCCTGTTTTAAGCCATACAATGATTTTAGAAGTGTGCAAACTAATGTTGCATATGATATGTTCCCTTCAGGATGATTCACATATATCTCTTACTACATATCTCCATGAATAAAAACACTCTTCACATCCATACGGTGCACCTCCCAGTGTTTCAATGCAGAAATGGACAAAACTAGCTGAATAGAATCCATTTTCGCCATCGATTCAAAGGTTTATGTATAGTCCACTCCTTGAAATTGTGAGAAGAATTTTTCTACAAATCATGCTTTGTATTTTCAATTTAACCCATCTGCAACAACCTTGGTTTGGTATACCCATTTTCATTGAACTAGTCTCCTCCCAGGTGGAAGAGAAACTAGCTCCCAGGTTTTCATTTTCTGGAGAGAGTGATACTCTTCATCCACATAATATTTCCTTCTAAGATCATGCTGGGAATGATAATATGATTTTGGATCAGATACAATAATCATGAATAATTTCTCATACAACAAATAATCATTGCATGGAAGAGATATACCCTCTCTTCGAAATTCTACGTGAGTTCTCCTTGGATCAACAAGATTTCCAATGTTTGACCCGAGAGATGAGAGATTATTTTTTGCCCACCTTGGTAGATGAGAGGAATCATTCGGATATGATTCAAAACTTGATTATTCATGCTTATTGATATCAGACATATTATTCAAAATATTCAATCATATACTTCCATTTTCATATCTAGAATATTCATAAGAAATAGGAAGCAGTTTGGCAGTTTCTTCCTCCACTCATTGTAGATATTGAAGAGGTTCTTAAAAGTGGACACTTATCTCAATGAATATATTTTTGGTTCGGATATTCATTAGATTGTATAATTTTTATTCTTCATAATATCCAAAACATTAGACTCAAGCATATAGGTTATCATCTCTTTTAGTGCTCGGTTTTTCCTTTATGCTACACCATTTTGTTGAGGTGTGTAGGGAACAGTGTGCTGGATCTATGGAAATTGAACCCAGTGATAGATTAATTTTACTCACAACAATTAACAATTGATCATGCAAAATCACTCACAAAAGAGACTGAAATTGGAGCTGAACACTAAACTGTATTAACTCAGTGTACAATAGCCAACCCTGTAACATAATAGGTTGCTAAATAAATAACATACATCAGGGATTCAAATGCATGATGAGCAATTCGAATGTAGCATAAAGCAGGCTTACTAAAATTAAGCAAATCCCCCATAGGTGTAAAAAGCTGATCCCAAATCTGTCATGGAGCTCACGAATTACCTAAATGGATTAGGCAAGCTAAAGAGTGATGGAATGGCATCTCATACATGCTTTTACAAGGAGAAAAGATTGTAGGATGAAGAGGACAAAAAACTAGTTCACCTCACCTAGTCTAGCTTTCCCATTTGCCTTAAAACACTGAAAAAGCAGGAAATAAAGCAGAAAAAGTAGAAGGGTGCCTAAGAGGCCAGGAATAAAGAAGATTTAATTCCTTAGGCTTTCCCATGCACTACATGAGTCAAATAAGGCAAGTTTGACCACTATGGATAGGTAAAAGACAACTTGCACAAGGTGGGACACATGAACTAGGTTAATAAGACAAAAATAATTAAATTAATGTCTAAGTGGGTAAACTATGGGTTGATTATTCTAACACGCCCCTTTATTCCTGACTTATGAGTAATATATCAGAAAATTATAGGGCCTAGAAACAAGGCTTAGTCACCCTTTACATACTGCATGTCCATTTAAACAAGGAAAGAGGCAAAACCAACTTGGGAAAATCCTCCCTTAAACATGGACTGTAAAACAAAATTTTGGAATCTTGTCTTCACTCATGCTTCACAGCATGATCAGCAATCCCCAGCAGTGATTTGAGATTGCTGAAGGTCTTCTCACAAAATTCTTTGGTGAAGATATCAGCTACTGGTTCTGAAGATGAACAGAAGAGTAGGTGAATGGTGCCATCATGCACAAGCTCCCTGATGTAGTGCATATGGATCTCAATGTGTCTGGTTCTCTACTTCTGAACTGGATCTTTGTGGATTCGAATGGTACTCTGTTTATCACAGTAGATGGTAGTTGAGTACTCTGATTCGAAGCCACACTCTCCAAGTAATCCTTGCAACCATAAACATTGAGTTGCTGCATTAACAACTCCTCTGTACTCTGCTTCTGTAGATGAGAGTGCAATGGCACTCTATTTCTTGCTTGACCAGCTGATTGGCCCTTCTGCAATCATGAACACATATCCTGATGTGGACTTTATGTCTGTGCTATCACCTTCCCAATCACTGTCAGTAAATCAAATCAAATCAAGATCAGATTTTGCTTTATAGAAGATCCCATGTGTCCTTGTTCCCTGAACAAAGTTAAGGATCCTTTTGGCTGCTTTCCAATGGATCTCATGAGGCTGATCCATGTATCTAGAAGCCACACTTACTGCATAAGAAATATCAGGTCTAGTATGTGTCAGATACAACAAACATCCAATCAATTTCCTATATAGTGTATTGTTTACCATAGGTGAAGAATCAGCTTCTTCCAGCTTCACTCCTGAAAGGAAAGGAGTTTTGCTTGCTTTGCAATCCTTCATTTTGAATTTGTTCAGCAAGTCCAAGGAATATTTGGACTGGTTCACCTTGATTCCATCTTTGGTTTGAGCAATCTCAAGCCCCAAAAATTGACTTAAGAGCCCCAAATCTGTCATGGAGAAGGCTTGGTTCATAGCTCCTTTTAAGGAAGCGATCTCAGCCTTTGAGCTTCCTGTAATGAGGAGGTCATCAAAATATAACACAATGATCATTAATGAACCATTAACTAACTTCAAATATACATTTGAATCTGATTTGCACCGAACAAAATTCAGTGATAGTAAGAAGCTATCAATCTTGGCATACCAAGCCCTGGGGGCTTGCTTTAGCCCATACAATGACTTTCTCAACCTGCACACAAGAGAAGGGTTAGTAGCGAAACCTTGAGGCTGCTGCATATATATCTCTTCAGTGAGATCTCCATTTAGGAAGGCACATTTTACATCCATGTGATGTACCTCCCATTGCCTTGAGGCTGCAATGGCTAAGGCTAGCCTGATGGAATCCATCTTTTCCACTGGGGAAAAGGTATCATTGTAATCTATGCCATGAACCTATGAGTAGCCCTTGGCTACCAATATAGACTTGTACTTTAGTGGTGAACCATCAGCAGCAAATTTGGTCTTATAGACCCACTTACACTGGACTAACTTTCTCCCTGGGGGAAGATCCACTAGCTCCCATGTGTTGCTCTTCTGGAGTGAGCTGAACTCCTCCTTCATGGATTTTTGCCATCTTGGATCTCCTGATGCTTCTTCATATGTTTGAGGATCAGGCTCCACCATCAAATATCATTTTTCAGCAAACATGGGATCCTTCATGCACAAACCACTCTCAAATTGAGATCTAGTCCTTCTTGGGTCATTGGGATCCCCAGCTAGCTCTCCGGCTGCATGTAGTGTTTTGGCTGACCATTTTGGCCTTGTAGGGATGTTAGTGTCTGCAATAAAATCATCTCCATCAGAAAAATCAGAATCAGCATGTTCAACAATCTCTTTACTTACTTCTTGAGGTTCAGGTGGAGAAGAGGCTTCTCCAACTTCCACTGCTGCAAGGGGTTCTTCTTCAAACTGAACACAACTTTCGATGAAGGATTTATTTGTGCTAAAATTTATCAGTTTGTACCCTTTTCAATCTTCAGAGTATCCAACAAAAAGACACTCTTGGCTTTGGGGCTGCAAAGCCTTCCTCTTCTCTGTTGGAATTCTAGCCCAAGCCTTTGAGCCAAAAATCCTGAAATGGGTCACATCTGGCTTGTGCCCACTCCATGCTTCGAAGGGAGTCATGCCATCAAGTTGTTTATGAGGCACCCTATTCTAAATATAGGCTGCACAGTTGATAGCTTAGGCCCAGTACTTTGGTGGCAAATTTTTGGCCTCCATCGTGCATGTTGCCATCTCCTTCAGTGATTTGTTCTTCCTCTCAGTAACACCATTTTGTTGTGGGGTGTAAGGGATAGAATGCTGCATCTGAATACCTACATATACAAAATAATTAATAAACTCAGACTTGACATACTCACCACCATTGTCAGATCCGAGGGCCTTGAGTTTCCTTCCAGACTGGTTCTCAACCAAAGCCTTAAAGACTTTGAATAGGCCAAAAACTTCAGACTTGTGTTTCAGGAAGTGAACCCAGCAATACCTGGAAAAGTCATCAATCAAGGTCAATGCATATTTGGCCTGAATCATGGACATATGAGGGAATGGGCCAGCAACATCACTGTGGATCAGTTCGAGGGGTGCAGAGGTTCTCTCATGACTAGCTCTCTCAAATTTATGCTCTAGGTGTTTTCCTAGGATACAACCTTGGCAGACTCCTTTGGAAAATTTTATCTTGGGAAACCCTATGACCATCTCTTTTTCACTAAGATCAGAAAGATATTTTTAGTTTAGGTGGACAAATATTTCATGCCAAAACTTGCTTGCTTCATTAGCATGAATCAGAAGAGCGGAGGGGTTTGAGTAAGGTAGGAAGTGTGAGAACATGTATACCTTTTGAGCATGATTCGCAACTCCTTTTGCAATGACTCTACCACTTGATATCTTTGTGATCTCAACTTCATCGGGGGAGAATATGACTTTCTTAGGAGACCCAGTGTGGGTCATCTGGTACACTGACAAGAGGTTGGAGGCAAGACCAGGCACATATAAGACATTGCTGAACTGACCATGATCAAGATCAATCCTCCCTTTGCCCAAACTTTCAGTGAGAGAGTCATCTCCCAGTAATATAGGTGGTCCTTTCGACATATCAAGTGAGGAGAAGGCCTCCTTGGTTGAAACCATGTGTCTTGAAGCTCCAAAATCAATGATAAAACTGGGTGAGCTTGATGTGCCAGTAACCAATGCATGAACTCTCTCTCTGTCATCTGAACTTGATCCTCCTTCTCTCTTCTTTGAGCTGTCTGGAATGGAGATGCCATTCTTCTCCAAAATTTGGGTCAACATATCTATTTGCTTCTTCATACAAGAGCTTTCAGAGTGATTTCCCTTATTGCAGTATGTGCACTTGTTCATTTCACCTTTGTTTTTCTTCTTCTGGTAGTTCTTCTTGGAACCTTGTGGCTCCTTCGGAGAGTGTTTATTGTCTCTCTTTTGCTCAAATGGCATTTTAGCTTTCTTTTTGCTTTTTGAATCCACCTTCGAATCTCCAGCAATCAGATCTTGATATTTGGATGGTTTGATGGTGCCCATCATCACCAGCTTATCCTGTTCTTGTGTGAGAGATTCCATGAAATCTGCAAGGCTAGGCATCTTCCAGGTACGAGATGTCAGTTTTGTGGCATGGAAGGTCGAACCAAACACTGAATAGTTAGGGCCTAGCTTTGAGAGAATGGACAGGATGAGCTGATCATCCTTCTTTTCGATCCCACACTGTTTCAGCTGCAAAACTAGTGCTTTGAACTTGGAGAAATATAGCTGCAGGGATTCAAAGCTATTTGGACTCAGAGAAATCAGCTCATTTTTTATTTGATGTCCCCTCATCTCATCTGTCTTTCCAAAAAGATCAGAAATCTTCTCCCATACTTCATTCGGTGATGTCAATCCATCAATATGGAAAAGGAGGTCTCTGGAAATACTCAGACACAGGAGACCATAGGCCTCATCCCTCTTGTTGTGCCATTTTATCTTCTCTGCAGCTGCATTAGGATCTGCTTCTGTTGCCATAGTCACCCTGTATATGCCTTTCGCTCTCAACAGTATCTCCATCTCTGCTTTCCATTCAAATAAATTGAAGGGAGTCAAGATAGTTTTATGTGATTGATCCATAGTTTAGAAAATCTGTCTCGGCTGTCAGTAGAAGGCTCCCAGTCACTGATGTCGAACCTGCAAAAAAATTTTGAAGGAGAGAAATCGATCTACAATGGATCTTATACCATGTGTAAATTGAACCTAGTGATAGATTAATTTTACTCACAACAATTAACAATTGATCATGCAAAATCACTCACAAAAGAGACTGAAATTGGAGCTGAACACTAAACTGTATTAACTCAGTGTACAATAGCCAACCTTGTAACATAATAGGTTGTTGAATAAATAACATACATCAGGGATTTGAATGCATGCGGAGCAATTCAAATCTAGCATAAAGCAGGCTTACTAAAATTAAGCAAATCCCCCATAGGTGTAAAAAGTTGATCCCAAATCTGTCATGGAGATCACGAATTAGAAAAATGGATTAGGCAAGCTAAAGAGTGATGGAATGGCAGCTCATACATGCTTTTACAAGGAGAAAAGAGTGGAGGATGAAGAGGACAAAAAACTAGTTCACCTCACCTAGTTTAGCTTTCCCATTTGCCTTAAAACACTAAAAAAGCAGGAAATAAAGTAGAAAAAGCAGAAGGGCACCTAGGAGGCCAGGAATAAACTAGATTTGATTCCTTGGGCTTTCCCATGCACTACATGAGTTAAATAAGGCAAGTTTGACCACTATGGATAGGTAAAAGACAACTTGCACAAGGTGGGACACATGAACTAGGTTAATAAGTCAAAAATAATTAAATTAATGTCTAAGTGGGTAAACTATGGGTTGATTATTCTAACAGGATCTTGATTCCATTTTCCGCACAAAGTTGCAGAAGATATGATTTGATGCAGTCACCTCCATTATCATATCTAATATTTTTTATCTTGCTCCCAGTAGCCGTCTCAACAAAAGATTTAAAATATTTGAATTTTTCAAAAACTTCTGATTTCTTTTTGAGAAAGTAGATCCATGTAAATATTGAAAGGTCATATATGAAGGTACAAACATACCTCTAGATTTTCATGGAGATATTTGTAATTGGACTATTGATATCACTGTGAAATAGCCCCAAAGTACATGAAGCTCTGCTATCTTTTCCTTTATCAAACTTATGCTCAGGATGCTTGACGACTATGCATCCCTTGAAGATCCCTTTTGAGGATTTGATGTCCAGAAGGACTTACACCATGGAATCCTTTTGTAGCAGCTACAAATATTTATAGTTTAGGTGTCCAAATATCTCATTCCACAACCAAATAACCTCATTTTTATGAGTCAGGGGGGCATTTGGCTTTGAATAAGGAACGGAATTGGAAAACTCATAGGATTTTGTAGCATGATTTGTTTTTCTTATTGCAATGAGTTTTCCCATGGCTATCTCATAAATATAAACATCATTGGGGGTGAATACAATTATTTCTAGGAAAACCAGTGTTTACCATTTGATACACATACAACACGTCTGAGGCTAAAGAGGGAACATGTAGAACATTCTTAAAGCTTCCATGCTCTAGATGAATAGTACCTTTTCCTTTTGATGAGATTTGTGAGTCATATCCCATGTGGATGGAATTGCAGCTGTTGAAATCCAGTTATGTGAAAGAATCATTGCATACAACCATATTATTTGAAGCTCCAAATTCAATGAGGAGATCTCTAGCATTCAAAACACTAGCCATGAGTGCATGATCTCTTTCATCTTAATTATTCCAAACTCCAGTATCCTTCTTCCTTACGCCTTCTGCAAGAGTGGTGTTGTTTTTCTCCAAGATAAGGGCCATATGGTCAATAGTCCTCTTCATGCAAGAGATTTTGGGATGAAAGTATCTTCCACAGTAAGAGCACTTTGTCTTCTCTTTGCCCCTTTGCTTTTTTTTCCTCGAGCCTCAGGGCTCATCCGATTGTTGGTTTTTCTCCTTCTTCTTGGGAAGATCAAAATTGGTCTTCTCTTTCTTTTTCTCTCCTTTTTCATTCAAAGACTTAGGTCCTACAACAAACAAAGCTTTATCTTTGGAGGATCTCATGGATCCCATTTGAACAAGTTTATCATGCTCATTGGTTAGGGACTCAATGAATGCATTGAAGATAGGCATATTCCAATTTGGGATTGTGATCTTTCTAGTATGGAAGCTAGAGACAAAGACATAGTGGTATGCTCCTAGCTTTGAAACGATAGAAATAATTAGCTTATCATATTTATTCTCAAATCCGTAGTGCTTCAATTGAATCAAAATATGTTTAAAATAGTGAAGAATTCATTTATGCTCTCAAAATTGCTTGTATTAAGAGAGATATTAGTTAATTCTCCAGCTGATAGGATCTCAAATCATATTGTTTTCCAAAGAGTTTAGCAAGGTTTTCCCGCACTTCTTTGTGAGTGTTTAATCCATTGAGATGGAAAAGGAGATCCTTTGAAATGGAGAGGCATAGGAAACCATACGCTTCAGCAAGTTTGTTCCAATATTTTGACTTCTCTAATGCTGCATTTAGCTTTGGTTCCATTCCCAAGGTGACTCTGTAGATTCCATTGGAGCATAATGTTATCTATGTATCCTCTTTCCACTAACAATAGTTGAAAGGAGTGAGAAAATTACTAGAGGAAGATTCCATTTTCCATTTGTAGCGAATGCAATAAAATATTATGACATACCTGCAATCACACAAAACAAGAAAAATAAGGTTGAAAAACCTACACTTTTGGAGTTTCTTCACACCTAGATAGACTTATCTGAACAGAATCCAGAGGGAGAAAGGCTAAGATTCTAGGAATTATGTGGAAAACATTCTACTTCCGGTGCAATATTGGAATAGTTTTGAGCAATTTTGCTCAATATTCATCAAAGATCCATCAAAAACTCTATAAAAGAGTTTCCTTGTCCTTCCATGGCTTTGATAACATATAAAATTGAGGCATATCAATATTAGAATCCGAGACAAAAGTTACTACAAATTGATACAGATCAATTTACTCAATGAATTCCAAAAACTGTGCAAAAGACTTGTAGCAGTGTATTTCTTAATCATTAATCAAAAGAGATAGATTACAATGCAATACAATGGCATTACTAGCCATGCAATTCAAATCCAAGAGAGGTCATTCAAATTGAGTGCATGAGAGTGGATTACTTGTCATTTAACACCACTCAACACATCAATTAATTGCTTAAATCGAACATAACTTGACTCTAACAGACTCAGAGACAGTTTAGACTGAGTCTAACTGAATAGAACTCAACTGCATGCCAACAAGTAGGTGGAGGCTCCTATCCGACTTCAGTTAGCTGAGATAAACTGAACTGAGTTACAAAATTTAGGTGAGGGTTCCTTTAACACTCCATTTAACTACATTTAGGTAAAAAAATGAGAACACATCATGGGAAATGCACCTTTAGCACTTCAGTTAACTGAAAAGTAGGTGAAGCAGCTCCTAGTTGACTAAGTGGGGTGCATAAATCAAGCAGATCAACCCAGATTTGCTCCCTCATTGAAGGAGGAGGCTCAATCGGGCTCCCCAATTGAAGGAGCATATCTAGTTTGATGATGCAGTCACATGTTTGATTCAAAACTTACGATACGTGGTAAATTAGGATAACTAAGAAAAATAATGATGTGTGGCTGGAAAATGACTCCCAGAAAATGTTGGCCGCTCATCCAAACTTTTGATTTTTCCAAATATTGAGATTCATGCCAAACCATCTCACTTTTGGATTTAAATATTAATATGAATATATAAATATTTATACTAATAATAAAACTATTTCATGTTTTTAATAAATGCTTGGGTAATTTTGGAGGTTCCACTATTATTTTGTCCTTTTGCCAAATTTAGGCGCTCTACCAATTCATTAATTTTCTCAACTAAATATAGAAAATTTCTCCATTAGATCTTGGTCATTGCCTTAGGTACCATTATAATCCTTGATTCTTTTCTCTCTGCCACTTACCCATCCTCATTTTGGTGTGCATATTCCTCTGGTGGATCAATTACTAGCCATGGATTTTCCTCACCTTTCATTCTCACCGCCGATAAAAACTAAACTTTAAATTTTTTAATGATCCTTAATTTATCATTGACCATGCAAGTTCTCCCAGCAGATCCCATCTTCGTCGTTGATCTTTTTAGCCTTTCATCCCCACCGTTGATTAAAATTACATTTTAAGCTTTCCACTAGTTTCTAATTTGTCTTTTACCTTGCATATTCTCATAGCATATTTCATATCTATTTTTGATCTCATTTTCTTTTTTTCCTTCACTGTAGATATAAACCATGTGTTAAGCCTTTCCGTCGATCTCTAATTTTACCTTTACCTCGTAAATTTTGATAGCAGATCTATTTCTCAAACCTATATCTTTCCGCTTAAATATCTTGGCCATCAAATTTTTAAAACATTAAAAAAAATCACCTTTAGTCTCCATTATGTCATTCATGGTCATATTATCAAGGTTTTTAAAAACTCTAGGTCTCGATTGGAGCTTAACTCCTTTTTTCACCTGCAAGATAAAATGGGGTTAATAGTTGGCTCCAAATCGGGATGTTATCATCCGTATGAGATAGAAAATAACCCGTAGACCAAGTTCCTGATCCATTATGATATTCCAAAATCTTAATCTGCTTTCTGTTCCAAAATCTTAAAAAATTTCAACCTTACTAAAACCCAAACAGAAAATTGGAATTTGTACTGAAAATCAAATGCCAAAAACCAAACCAAAACTATTGCATCCTTTATACAATATGGAAATTCAAAATAAAACAAAATACTCACTGTTAAAATAAAACTGAAACTGCAAACCAAACTTAGAAATATGCTTGATGTTCAAGCTTATCGCACACACTCCTACTCTAACATACTGAAACAACTACAAAATCATGTGATAAAAAAGATCCAATGCAGCCAATCAAGCAAATGGCCACTTGATTGAAGCTCACATTCAACTTCCCCAGACATAAATAAAAATTTAACATCTGACAACTCAACATACAACAAAAATTCATACCCAAATTCCATGAATTGTGTAAAGTTCTTCTTCTCTCATGATTGCAACATACTTGCAAAAGAGTCTTCAAGACCATGAATAATCACTTCTTGTTGATGATCAGAAAAAATAATTAGGCTTCCTTCATTTTTATCTGTTGGTTGTTGTTCCATTTCATTAAACTCAATATCATTTTCCAAGGAAATAGAAGCCATGTGTTTGTCTTCCTTATCATTCATAATAGGAAAAATCTTTGAACATTCTTGAAAAGATTAAAATGCAACTACCACCCTTTTTAATATGAGGAATATAATTTTGAAAATTAAACAATTCTGAATTTATTTTTTCAAGAAAGGTATTTTGATTAGTAACATCATGTTCAAAATGATGCAATTCCACAACTTCCTTTTCAAGATTTTCTTGCAACTCATGATTATCATTTTGTAGAGATTGTAGCTTGTCATCATCCTTACTACCTTATTGTGACTTTGTTTGAAAAGTGTCACATACCACTATGTTGTTTTTTGAAACTCTAAAACATATGTTAACTTACTCCTTTGATTTTCCATATATGCAGCTTCAAAAATCTAATTTTGACACACTTCATTTTGAAATAAATTTTCTAACAATAAATGGTCTGAAGAGAAATTTGAATAACTATCCTCATCCTTATCGTGATCATTTAAAATATGGATATATTCATCAAACTCATGGAAAGGAACATTAATTTCTACATCAAGTTGTTCATCTATTTCATTTTCAGGCAAAGGGAGAGTTACTGTTTGTTGGAAATTTTCCCGAATATCTTGACAACTAACCCATAACATTCCTTCTTGATGCTGAAAATAATCCTGATAAAAATCTTTAGCTTCTTCATCCATTAATTCTTCATCACCATAATCATCTTCCATGTGTTGGATACAATTTTCAAAATTTACTTGACAACAATTTTCAAACAGTGATAAAGATGGGTAAATTTCCTTATAATTTTCATAGAATGTTGGATGAAAATATTCCAAGGAGTACAAACTAGTAGTTGGTAAACGTTCATACCATGATATTTCCTTTCCTTCCAGAGTAGCCATAAACATCTTCATCAAGCAATCTTCATTCCATTCAACCTTTGGTTATGTGAATGCATATGAAACTTAATCAAATGTAAAGTAACATCATGACCTTCTTCATCTTTGAAGTTTGGAAAATATGTTTTCCAATCTATACATGACATTTGATTTGGAACAACAAGAATATGATCACCATTCATAGGAGCATACCTTACATATTGTAAATCTATCTTCAGTGTTGGAGACATTTACCATCATACACACTCTTCAGTCAAATTGGCCTAGTTAAACCACTATCCTAAGTTTAATTGACATCAAGGAGCATTAATTACCATCATCCCAATCACTCCCATGCCTACCTACAGTCAAGGAGGCTAACTTAGCCTTTCCTACAGTCAAGGAGGCTAATTGGAGCACTCCAGGGGTGATCTGAGTGATATTCATGCACCTAATTGCTAACTGGGGGTTACTTTCAGTTCAACCAATCAGTTACAGACAGTTAAGGCGCCTCCATGCATTAAAATATTATTTAATCATTATTTATTGATTATTTTATTATTATTTAATGAACTGGAGTGAACTAGGCGCCTTCACCAACTTCTGATGGCCAGTTTAGCTTCAGTTAACCTCATCAAGGTTTATTGGAGTCATGCAGTACTAGCACTTGATGGTTGGTTGCTATGACATGTGTTTGATCTCCTTCAGTTGAGATTAAGTCATTTATTGCACTCCAACTTCAGTTAAGGATTGGTGAGTCAATTAAGGTTTTTTTCAAGTGGTTAACTGAGTGGTATTGCATGGCAAAGAGTCAGTTAAGCTAGACTCATGCATGGGAATTCGAATTGTCCCTTAGTTATTCGAATTATTCATTGAGTTAAGCCATGGCTCATGCATGGAATTGTAATCCTTTATTGTTTATATAATATACAGAGAGGAAACTTATTTGGTTGTCTATTGGACTTGGAAAAGAGTCTTATGAGAATGAGTCTTTGATGAGATTGAATCTTAGTTCCTAGATCAATGTGCAAGAATTAATATGGTATCAGAGCTACGGCAGGACGAAGATCAATCTCTCAAGAACAAGCTTTTTGACAGATTTCTCCATGAAATGTGAGCAATAGCTCAATCCGACCTTACGGTGCTTTTTTGTTTTGATTTGCAGGTTTTATCAGGTACAAATTCGAATGGACTCAGCAATCCCTCCTCTCACCCCATTCACAAGCTATTCAGAATGGAAGCTGAAGATGATTGCATATCTCAAGAGACGAGATCTCTATGAGGTGTCTATTGGACTTGGAAAAGAGTCTTATGAGAATGAGAATGACTGGCTAAATGACATTGACAGAGCTTTTGGATCAATAGCTCTAGCCCTTGATGATGACTTGTACTTTGTTTTTTATTCTGCTGAACACCCAAAGGATCTATGGACAAGATTGGACAAAACCTTTGGCAAGCACAATGAGGATCATAATAGTACTTTGGAGATCACAGCCAGCACCATAAGAGTTCTTCACTCAAAAGTCTCAGCCTCTACTCTCTCCGATGAAGTTGTTCAAGATGAAGATGAAGCAGAATATTCTACTCATTCAATTCGAATTGAAGAAAGTCTCCATGAAGTGACTCCTTCTCCTGATGCTCCGGAAGTTCATGAGATCTCTGATATCTCATCTTCTCATATTGCTGAAACAGAAGAAGACATTCGAATCTCTGATATTGAAGAAAAATGCTGCTGCACTTCCATGCAAACATTCACCGGTGATTTTCCTTTGAATTCTGTGCAAAATTTACCAGTAATTGCTTCCGAAAGTGAAGAGAAATTTGATTTTTCTTCCGCTAATGTTGCTGCTGGTGTGCAAATATGTAAAAACTTGGATATTTTGGAAGAAATATCAGATTATAAGAGTGACACATTCGCTCCCCATGATCTAGATCTTCCAGCAAACTCCTGCAGGATTGCATGCACCAAAATTCAGAATTTTGAAGAAGAAGAAAACTATGCATCCACCATCTCGGTTGACCATACTTTTGGATCTGATATGAACCTTATTGGATCTGATATGATATTATTTGGATATGATCTGATATTTCTTGGTTCAAAATTTCAGGTTCATAAACCTTCAGTACTGCTTGTGGCTGCTCTCATCAACGGTGTGAAGAAACAAGTACCGCAAGTCTCCTACAAAACTGCTGCTGGGGATTTGATTTCATTTAATAGTTTTGGATCTGTTGTGAACTTATTTAGATCTGATTTAAATTCTGATCTAATATTATTTTGTTTATATTTTAAAATCCAAGAGCTTTCAGTCATGCTTGTAGCTGCTCTCACCAATTCCGGTGTGAAAAATCAAGTACCGCAGTTCTTCTTCAAATTTGCTGCTGGGGATTTGGTGTTAGTTTCCTCTCATGAGGTTTCTGATATTTTATTTTGTGAATCATTAGATATTTCTGAAGCTATATCAGATTATGGAGCTCAAGCATTCGCTCTCCAGAGTCCCAGGGATTCTCTACCTTTGGTCACAAAATCATCTTCTCACAAAACTAGTAAAGAGGAAGACATTCTGCATCCGCATGGACACTTGCTCCTAAGATTTGGAGCTGATTTTACCAGTCATGGTTTTCTGTTCAAGGCTGCAACATATCAGTTTCTTGAGTGTTCCACACATGGTTCAAATCCTCAAGAACCTTTGCTCTCTCTTCAGATAATTTCAGTTGCTCTACATGGGTCCAGTTTTCACCGTGCAGCTGTTTATGTTTCTGATTCAGTTGAGTGCATTGTTTTTCTTCCAAAGTGGAAGATTCCTCCAGACATCTTCACCAAGAGCTTTTCAAAAAAGAAGTTCACTTACCTCCGTTCACTGTTGGGGGTGAGTCCATCAGGGTGATCCAGACTACTTTCAGTGTTCAGCTTGAGGGGGGGTTTTGTTCCCATTGGGTTTTCCCTCTTTTCCTCACTTAGTTTGTTTTGAGCATTGTTTCAGTTGCTTTATTGTATAGGGTGACCTATGGCCTTTTTTTCCAGGTCCCTAGCATTTTATGTTTTCTAACTCTTCCTGAGTATAGCTTAAGGGGGGGTGTTGGAGACATTTACCATCATACACACTCTTCAGTCAAATTGGCCTAGTTAAACCACT